>JABLUY010000232.1:0-57741 GCA_013306675.1 Thraustochytrium sp. TN22 | reverse complement strand
GCGCCGCCCGCCGCGCGCCACCGAGGCCGGCCGCGCACGCGGCGCGGCGCACGAGGCGCGCCGCGACGCGGCGCGAGGCGACGCGGCGGGAGGCTGGAGGCGGGAGCGAGGCAGGCGGCGCGGCGAGGGCAAGGGTACGGCAGGCGTTGCGCAGACCGCGGCGCGGCGACGGCGCCCTTGTCCTAACCTATCATCGTACGGTGAACTTGAAGGCGGAACGGGGATCGCCGAAACAAACCGTGATCCCGCAAGAAGAGACTGTGACGAGGTTGATCTCTCGTGGCGCGTCGTGGCATTTCCCTCCCCGTTGTCGGGCCCTTGAAACTTTCGCAGCATGCCGAACCGCAGCATCATCTTTTTTACATCAAAGCTTCTGTCATCAACCTGGTCAGGCTGGCAGATTACACGCGTGCATGCCGCTTCGGCACGCCGCTTTAGCCTGTCGCTTCAGACGCCACGGCGAGCCAGGCCGCAGTGCCTTCCACACAGTGACAGTGACAGTGCAGCGGCTCACCATGCCGATGTGTTGCGCAGACCGCGGCCAGCGCTTCTCGCTGCGTGCCGACTCGGAGTGCGTGAGAGAGGAGAGACTCGCCACATTCGCGCGTCCGCGGGCAGAACGGGAGCGCGCGGGTCGGCGCGGGTCGGCGCGGGTCGGCGCGGGTCGGCGCGGCGCGGCGCGGCGCGGCGCAGCTCGGCGCGACTGGACGCTGCCCTCGCCAGCCGCAGCTCGGCTCGCTCGACACAGTTCGCTCGCTTGGCAAATGGCCATGCGCGGCTCGCTCGGGACGCTTGCCGCCCGCGCGGCGCGCAGGCCGCGGCCGCTGGGCGCCGTGGACCGCCACCTGCAGCAACTGCTGAGGCAGCAGCACATGCTACAGAACATGGCGCTGCTCCGCAGCGAGTCGGAGAGCGGCGGCGGCGGCAGCGGCGGCGGCGGCGGCGGCGGCGGGTCCCGAGGCCCTGCTCAAGAGCGCAGCAGCTATGCGGAGGAGCACAGGTGGGTGGGCCGCCGCGTGCACCCGTGGGACGCCTCGTTCTACGTACTGCCTTGGGGCCTGGTGCCGCAAAACATCGTCAAGTCGGAGGTGGTGCCCCGCGCGCGCGAGCGGCTCCACACCGCCACCAAACAGCGCGTGCTGACGCCGTCAAACTCGCTGGCCATCTACGGGTGTTCGCTGGAGGACGTGGAGCTAGGCGCCGAGGCGGCCTTCCGGTTCGTGGCCGGCACCTTCAGCGAGGGCCGTCCGTGCTTTGAGCAGGAGCACCGCGAGCAGGTGCTCGAGCAGCTTGCCTGCTGCTTCGACATGCAGCTGCGCCTCATCCCACGCGAAGAGTGCCTGGTGGAGATCCACGACGTGCGCGACGTCCAAGTCTCCTGCGTCTTCCCCATGCTCATGACGGACCCAACCAACCCGGAGGTGCTCGACGAGTCGCGCAACCTCTTCCGATTCCTCGGACTCAACGGCTTCACGGCGCAGCTGCATTTTGCGCGCGTGCTCTGGTCGCGCCTCTTGCGGCAGCTGCAGACCAGCGAGAATCAGGGCTTCCGCCTCGCTGTCGAGGTCATCGTGCAGTCCAGCGAGACGCCGCACTTCGGGCCCAACAAAGGCATTCGTGACGACGACGCCGAGCACGTGCTGTGGTTCTACTCGAGCCAAGACGATGACATCCTCTCGGGCGAGGAGCTCAACTTTCAGCTGGCCAATATGAACGAGGCGCTTGCCATGATCCACGATACCGCCACGCCCGAGCTCTGGGCCGCCAAGCCTCGTCCGGAGAATTAGAGCTGCCGACGCAGCGCGTCTGTTTGATGCCTTCGTCCTGAGCCAAAGCGACCCGCGTCGAGTGGTCACGAAGCAGCGACAAGAGCAAGCCATGTCTCTTCGCGACGACACCGAGTCAAGCATGTACTACTGCTGTGGTCCTATTCGAGCCGAGCCGAGCCGAGACGAGCCGAGACGAGACGACAACAGGAGATCAACTTCCAGCTGGTCAACGTGTGAACGAAGCGCTTGCCATGATCCCAACTCCTCCCCACTGGCCGAGCGCTGCGCCGCCAAGCCTGGTCCGGAGAAATTCCACCTGTCGACGCAGCGCGCGCCCTGCTGTCTGTCTCTGTTTGTACCTTCGTCCTGACAGTGGGCCAAGTCGACCCGTCGTCGAGTGGTCGAATTGCAAGTCACGTCTCTCCTCTTCCTACTACTTAGTACTTCTACACAGCTCGCTTGTCGACCACGCAAGGCGCCACGCGCTCGTTCGCTCGCTCGCTTGCGTGCTCCTTGCAAGCCTAAGCCTTGCCGGTCCCTTGCAGGTTTGCCCGCGACGCGCGCCAGGCCATGCAACGGCGTGGAGCACGCGCATCACATCACATTTTTTCACAACTTACATCACAACTTGGATGAAGGCACTGCAGCGCGCTGTCAAAAACAGCTGAGTTGACCCAACTTGACCGTGAGAGAGTTTGCTTGCTTCTGCGAACCCAGCCAGCCAGCCAGCCAGCCAGCCAGCCAGCGGCCAGCCGACCCCGCCCGGGAGCCCAACGACGGCAGCGGCAGCGGCCAGCGAGGTGGGCTGGGCTAGCTCTCGCTAGCTAACTTACTGTTCGTAGCTGCTGAGCGAGCTGGAGACCAACTTCACGCCTCGCTCGGCACCGCCGCGCCTCACAGACTCGGCTCGTCTTCAGGCGCGCGGCGGCAAACCCGTGGCTCGCGCAGCAGGCAGCGAGCGGGCGGGTGGGCGGGCGGGCGGAGCGGCGGCAGCGGCGGCGGCAGCGCGCAGGGCGGCAGCCGCCTCGCGTGCCTCGCTGGCCGGGGCGGGCCGGGCGGGGCTGGAGACGCAGTGCGCCATGTCCATGGTCGGCGGCGGGCTGCCGCGCGCCGCGTACGAGGTGGCGGTGGTGGGCGGCGGCGTGGTGGGCCTGGCCGTAGCGCGCGAGTGCGCGGCCCGCGGCCTAGGCGTGGTCCTGCTGGAGCGCGAGGACGCACTCGCGGCGGGCGCCTCCGCCGGCAATGCGGGCCTCGTCTGCACCGGGTATGACGCGCCGGAGCGCTCGCTGGAGCGCGCGCTGCTGCGCCGCTCGCTGCGCATGCAACCCGCGCTGTGGCGCTCCTTTGGCCTGCAGGAGGGCGAGCACGTGCGCAAGAGCGGCTCGCTCGTGGTGGCCTGGGAGGCCGACCAGCAGCGCGGGCTTCCGGACGTGCTCAAGTGTCACCACCTGGCCGGCAACCATGACGTGCGCATGGTCAGCGGCGAGGAGCTGCGCGCCCTCGAGCCCGCGCTCTCGCACAGCGCGCGCGCCGCAGTCTTTTGCCCGCACGAGAAGATTGTCGAGCCCTGGCTCGTGCCCATGGCCTACGCGGAGTCCGCCCGCCGCTCCGGTGCGCACCTCTTCACGCGCGCGCTCGTGGACAGCGCGCGCTTCGACGCCAGCTCCGCGCTCTGGACGCTCGACGTGCGCCCCTCCGACGAGGCCTCGCGCGGCCGCAGCCTGCCTAACGAACTGCTCGTCGAGACCGGCGCGCGCGCCGAAACCCCACAGCCGCCTCACGTGTCCGCTGACCCCGAACTTGAAGACGGCGTCCACGAACCGGTCCTGCCGGAGGAGCTCACCGCACGCGTCGTGGTCAACTGCGCTGGCCTCTACGGCGATGAGCTCGAGGCGCACGCCGGACCCAGCGGCTTCCAGGTCACGCCCCGCAAGGGCCAGTACTTGGTGCTCGATCCGGGCCTCGACGCTTCAGCGCGCCCTGGCCACATCATCGAGCCCATCGCCACGCAGTTCACCAAGGGCATCAATGTCTGGACCACGCTCTACGGCCAGGTCATCGTCGGTCCAACGGCTGTGGACCAGGACTCCAAGACCGACCGCAGCACGGACGCCGCCACCATCGCCGACCTCGAGGCCTGGGTGCACCACGTACTGCCGGGCCTCGGCGACGACGCGCGGATCCTCGGCACTTACTCCGGCCTGCGCCCCGCCACCGAGCACCGTGATTACCAGATTCACGCGCGCCCCGATCGCTCCTGGGTCACCGTCGGCGGCATTCGTAGCACTGGGCTCAGCGCCAGTGCTGGCATTGGCGCCTACGTCGGTGACTTGGTGCAGGGTCTGCTCGACCCGGCCTTTGTGCCGCCGCGCCCCAGCAGTGTCGGCGTCTCCGAGGCGGCCTCCACGCCGCTCGCCACCAACGCGCCTCAGCTTGAGCCGTTGCTGCCTCTCGCGCAGCTCGCTGCGGACTATCGGGCTCGCGGAGACGGTTCCGTCACGCTCTACGGACGCGTGCACCGCGTGACACATCCCATCACCTCCATGGGCCTCGAGAACCTCGGTCTCGCAACTGAGAACCACGCTGGGTTCGAGGATCATCTCTCCAGCGCCGACTAGCCCAGTCGACGGAGGAGAGAGCGAACTCACCGTGCCGAGAGAGAGAGAGAGAGAGAGAGAGAGAGAGGCAGAGAGAGAGAGAGAGAGAGAGAGAGAGCAAGAGAGAGAGCAAGAGAGAGAGACGAAGCTTGGCTGGATGGATGGCTGGCAGACGTCGCAATAGCCAAGCGACTCCGCGTGCCAGCCTGACAGTCAGCCGGACAGGCAATCAATCAACCAGCCAGCCAGGGGCGTGCACATACGAAATTCCTACTTGTTGGATGAGAGAACACACAAAACTACACGAGTGAGACTAGGAGTAAGAGCGAACACGATGATGGAAGATGATGATGGTCTGTTCAAGCCCAGTTCCAAGAAGCCATGTTGATCGCCGCAACAAGCCTCTGGCAACGAGTCGTTTGGTCGAACGCAGGCTAACACCGAAAATTCTTACTTGTTGGACGAGAGACGATCCTGTTCAACACCGTCTTCGCTATTCCTTTTCGGGCCGCAGGGTCGAGCAGGGCATGGTCCTGCATGCCAGACCGGCGAATTGCGGTTTTGGAGCCTGGGATGCCTGAGCGGGGCTGACCAGATGTTGAAATGACAGTGAACATAAACTCGTCGGCTGGGCACGCCGAATGTTGATCATCAGTCAAGGCATGCATTGTAACGATCCACCCTTCGTCGTGACAAATGTTCTCGCTCCGCAAGATGGTGCCCTCCGGGACAGCGGTTGAGCTCTTGGCGACGAGCTGCTTGATTAGACGCAGGCGCATGTTGGACGAGGGACAGACAGACGAACACACATTACTACACGAGCGAAATCAGGTGTAAGAGCGCAGACAGTGATGAAGGAGGCTGATGGTGGTCTGTTGAAGCGCAGTCTTCAAAGAGTCATTCCTGCAACGGACGATGACGGTGGCCTGCGGGTGGCTCCCTTCACGTTGAGCATCAGCCTGGAGCACAAAGACCAAGGAAGCACCCTGTATCGCGATCAGCTCGAGCTCTTGGCGATGAGACGCTTGATCTGACGCAGGCCGAGGAGCAAAAGGAAGACCATCATGGCAAGGAGGATGCCCCAGTTGCGCCAGTAGCTGTCCGTGTTATAGTCGAAGCGCTGAATGACGACCGTGCCGGGGCAGGCCAGCGGCACTGTGCTGTCGGCCGGGTTACAGGCGCCGTACGGGCAGAGGCCGGAGGTGGCCATGGCCTCCGCCGAGCACGGGTTGAGCGTGTCGGTGGCAAACTCGTTCACGACGAGCGCCTCCAGCCCGTACTGAAAGGGAGAGATGTAGGCAAGCCAGATCCAGTAGACTGGCACGTTGGTGACCGGGATGAAGAGGCCCGCGAAGAGGGTGAGCGGCATGACGATGAGAGGTACCATGGCGCTGATGGCGCGAATGTTGGGAAAGCTGATGCCAGCAGTGTAGCCGAGGCAGCCACAGACCAGCGAGAGCGTGGTAAGAATGAGAAGGAACTTGAGGACGGCCGGCCCGTCCGTGCGAAAGCCGACCAGAAAGTACGTGATGGTCGAGAAGCCGAGCGCGTAAAAGGTCTGGAAGAGCACCAGCACGAGGACGCGCGAAAAGTAGTACGGCGCAATGCCATACACGTTGTTGGTGATCTCGCGATACAGCAGCGCGCGCTCGCCCACCACGGCCATGGCCGTGGCCATGATGCTGGACATGCCGAGAAAGAGCATGATGAGGAAGATCACAGAGACGCGGTCCTGCACGCGGTCCTGGTCCTTGGGCATGCGCAGAAAGATGGTCCCGACGATGGAGCCCACAAAGACCAGCTGCACGATGCGCACGCGGAACTGCGCCCGGTCCTTGAGGACGATGACGGCGGCGCGGCGCATCAGAACGCGGAACTGCCAGAACGGGGTTGTCTCGTGGCCCGTGCGGTCGGCGCGCGAGACCGCCGCCATCGCGTCCCCGCGCGCCTCGAGGTAGGCTGCCTGCTCCGCGGCGCACTCCTCGGCGTCGGCCACGGCATCCTGGTAAATGGAAGTCGACTCGAAGGCCTCGCGGAAGTCCGCACAGCCTGCCTTGGGCACTGGCCCGCTCAGCACGAGCATGAAGTGGTCCGCCGGGTTCACATAGGCCGGGCAAGGCGCGCCGATCATCTCCAGGTACTCGCTCACGCGGGCCACCTCGCCGTTGTACACGACGCGCCCCTTGTTGAGCATCACCAGCCAGTCGAACTTGGCAAACACCTGGTACGAGGGCTGGTGGATGGTGCAGACCACGGTGCGGCCCTCCCGGGCCAGCGCCTTGATGAGATCCACCACGTCCTCGGCCACCTTGGAGTCGAGACCCGAGGTGGGCTCGTCCAGCAGCAGCACCGACGGGTTCGTGATCATCTCCACGGCGATGGACACGCGCTTGCGCTGGCCGCCGCTCATGCCCTTGAGGTCCGGGCCGCCCACCACCACGTCGGCGCACTCCTGCAGCGACAGCAGGTCGATGAGCTCCTCCACGCGCTCATACCGCTCCGCGCGGGTCGCGCCCATGGTCAGCTCCGCCGCGTACCGCAGCGTCTCGCGCGCCGTCAGCACGGGCTCCAAAATGTCGTCCTGCGGCACCAGCTTGGCGTACCGCTTCATGAGCTGCTTGGTCGCTGGCTTACCGTTGAAGAGCACCTTGCCGCTCAGGTCCCCGCCGCCGCGCCTCGTCAGCACGCTGCCGCTCAGTGTCGTCTTGCCGGCGCCGCTCGGCCCCATGAGCGCCACCAGTCGCCCCGGCGGGAACGAGCAGTCCACATCGTGCAGGATCTGCACCTTGCCCTTTTTGCCCCGCACCGTGTAGTTCACCTTTTCGCACCGCAGCCAGCTGTGCAGCGGCTCCGGCGCATGGCGCCCCGCGCTGCCCAGCTCCATGTCCTTGACCGACACTGCCGCCATCTCGCCCTACGTCAACTACGAGCCGGCCACCGGCCACGAGCTGAGCCGAGCCGGGCCGAGCCGAGCCAAGCCGAGCCGAGGCGCGCCGAGCGAAGACGCCTCCTGGTCGAGGCCCGCCGAGCCGAGCGCCGAGCGCGATTCCGGGTATGCTTGCTGCGCTTGGCGCTGTCCAAGTCAGTCGTCTTGCGCAGTTGTGCGGCGCGCTTCAAGCGCCTTGTCTCTGGCAGCTCGCACGTGGCTGCACGCGCCGTGTGCTTTGGACCGGGACCAAGGAGGAAGAAAGGCAGCGAACATAGTAGGCTGCACTGCCTAATGCTGGCAGGGCTGGCAGCGGCTGGCAAGAGCGGAGCGGCGCACAATCAGTGATCACGAATCACACGAAAACTACTAGTAGGCCTAGGCCTAGGCCCAGGCCCAGCCGTGGCCGCTGATCGGCGGCAGCTGGGCCTGGCGGCCCTGGCCTGCCACACAGCCAAGCCTACCACTGTCCACCCCGGCGACCATCGAGCCTTCCTTCGTGAACCTGAACGGCCTTGGCCCGTCTCCGACGTCTCGCCGAATCACACGAGGCGTGATGCGCTCGCTTCGTCGCCGGCGGCGCCCGCCGGTGCCACGCCGAGGGCGGTACGAGCGTCACCGGCAGCTCGCAGAGTCGCACGCCGCGCCTGCTGGCTGGCCGGCGCGCGCAGCACGGTCCAACTTGCGAGCGCCGCGAGCACATCCAGGTCCAGGATCAGACCGTCGACCACGCCCAGGCGTGCCATAGCGCGCGCGCGCGGTGCGCTCCCTGGCAAGCCTTGCTTTGCTGAGCTTTGCTGACGCTGGTCGGGGCCCGGGTGCTGGCAGGCAGGCAGTACTCGACACGGTTCCAGTACATCGGTGACTGGCGATGGTGCTCGTACTCCGAGTCGTTCTACTCGACGCCCTCAGGCTCCTCGGACTCGGACTCGTAGGGTGCCAGCTCGGTTTCGTGGAACGTGCATTTTGGCGGTTAGGGAAACGATCGAGACCGCGCACAGGCGTCCCGCAGCGCCGGCGATGAGTGGCCGTGGTCTCGCTCGCCGCCCAGAACCAGCGCGACGGCGGCGCGAGCGACGCGAGCAAGCAGAGTCGCGGGGCGGGGGGGCAGGCGGCTGGGGCGGCGCTGCGTGGCGAGCCGCAATGGTCTCGTTCATCTGCGATGCGTGCCAGGAGACTGTGCGCAAGCCCAAGGTGGAGACGCACTACAAGGTCAAGTGCAGGGACTGCTGGGTGCTGAGCTGCGTGGACTGCGGCACGCGGTTCGAGGGCGATGCGTACAAGGGCCACAACACGTGCATCTCGGAGGCCGAAAAGTACCAGGGTGCGCTGTACCAGGGGCCCAAGGCTGGCAAGTCGAACGGCAAGGAGGACCCTCAGGAGCGCTGGACCGACGCCGTGGGCCGCGTCGCCCAGCAGGCGGCCGCCGGCTCGCTCAAGCTGGACGCTGCGGCCGTCGATGTGCTGCAGCAGATGACGGCCTACGACAACGTGCCGCGCAAGCAGAAGAAGTTCGAGAACTTCGTGCGCAACAGCTTCCACCTCGCGCCGCCTCTGACCAAGGCCATCTGGGACGCCCTGCAGAAGCAGTGGATGGACGACAAGGTTGTCATGGATAAGGCCAAGGAGCAGGCGCAGCAGGCCAAGACCGCACCGCCTGCCAAGAAGGAGAGTGCTGCCGCAAAGAAGGATGACGCGGACTCTTCGTCGTCGAGCAGCAGCAGCAGCGAGTCCTCCAGCGACGAGGACAAGAAAGACACCAAGGACAAGAAGATTGCGCATAAGAAGAAGGACAAGAAGACCAAGAGCAAGAAGGAAGACGACGACAGCGACAGCGACGGCAGCAGCGACGAGGGCGCCGAGGCCAAGGCCAAGGCCAAGGCCGCCTCGCCTGGCAAGCGTGCGCGGCCCGCCGACAAGGAGGATGACAAGGACGGAGACGAAAGCGAGAACGAGAAGAAGTCCAAAAAGTCCAAGAAGTCCAAGAAGCAGAAGAAGCCTGTTGACGACAAGAAGGAGCAGGAGGAGGAGGTGGTGGAGGCCGAGGGGGACGCGGACTCCAAGCAGGTCTCGTGGAAGAAGTCCGTCCGCCAGGTGCTCAAGCACGCCAAGAACCATAAGATGCGCGTCGATAAGCTCCTCGAGCACCTGCGCAACGGCAAGCTGCATGTTGAGGAGAAGCGCCTCCACAAGTACCTCGCCGGCGCCCCCACCAAGTTCAAGGTCAACACCAAGAAGAACTCCGTCAAGCTCGTGCTCTAATTTGCAGCCAGAGAATGCCTCTCACTGCGCGCGCTTCCAATCCATTGTAGCTAGCTAGAGAATGCTCCTCCACCAAAAGAGCTCCCTCCATCATCGTGATCCATCATTTCCTGCGGCGCAAGTGGCCACAGAACCGTGCTGGCACGCGATTCCGTGACTGACAGGCGCCGTGACAGGCAAGCCCCATTTCAAGCCCGAGAGCATGGACGCGATTGGCCAGCCAGCTGTGGCCTGGATGATCTTGCGCTCGCCCGGCTCACCGCGCCCGTTTGCTGCAGCGGTGCCGGGCCTGGTGCGCAGTGCAGTGCAGAGCAGAGCAGTGCAGTGCAGCCTGGCAGTGCAGCGCACCTTGCGTCGCAAGTCAGCGACCCAAGCTGGGACTCGGACTCGGACGCGCTGCGCCTCGCGTCGGCATCGAGCCACAGGACCTGGCTGCGCAACAGAGCGGCAACGCAGGCTGGCGCGGCCCCGTGGCGAGCGGCAGAGGCAGGCACAGAGCAGGAGGCAGCAGGCGGCAGCGAGCGGCAGCGAGCGGCAGCGAGCGGCAGCTTCGGCAACGCGGAGCTTCAACATGGGCTCCGTCTTTGGCAAGATCACGGTGGAGACGCCCCAGTACACGGTGCTGTCGAGGCTGGGCGGCGACCGCAAGGTGGAGGTGCGCCAGTATGGCCCGCGCTACGAGGCCTTTGTGAGCTCGCGCGACTTCCCCGAGGCGCATTCGGAGACTGCCTTCATGAGAGCGGCCTTCGGGACGCTGGCCAAGTACATTGGCGTCTTCTCCAAGCCGCAGAACCAGGACGAGGCGTCGCAGGCGCCCGAGGCCATTGCCATGACGGCACCGGTCGTCATGCAGTCCTTCCACGAAGCGCGTCGCATCGACATGACGTCGCCCGTCGTCATGCAGGGTGCCGCTGGCGACGAGGAGCAGACCATGGCCTTCATCCTGCCGCACAGCTTCGTGGCACGTGGCGAGAAGCCGCCCAAGCCCACCGACGCCCGCGTGCATATCCGCCTCGTCGAGGGCGAGAAGGTGGCTGTGCACACCTTCTCCGGTATCTCCAGCCCGGACCAGGCCGAGGACTACGCGTTCGAGACCGTCGACACGCTCGAAAGCCTCGACCAGCACGCCTTTCGTGTCATCAAGAATGCCCAGGGCGAGCCCGTTTGGAGCTATCGCGGCTACAACTCGCCTTTTGTCATCCCCTGCTTTCGCACCAACGAGGTTGCCGTTCAGGTCGAGCAGGTCGGCCAGAGCGGCACCGAGCTCGCGCAGAGCTAGCGGCACCGAGTCATCCGAGCAACGGCGAAACCTCTGACCTGCTACCACCCGTGACCGCGCGCTGCCACCGTCCGAGTCCGAGTCCTGGCCGTGGCAAAAAGTAGCTGTGATTTGACTTGCACGAGGCAATCTTGACGCAAGTCTGCAGTGCTAGCTAGCTAGCTTCAGCTAGGTCCTTTGCTTGCCAGTTGCACTGAGCCCGTGACGACGATCTTGCGCTCGCCGATCTTGCGCTCGCCAATCTTGCGCTCGCCAATCTTGCGCTCGCCAATCTTGCGCTCGCCAATCTTGCGCTCGCCAATCTTGCGCTCGCCGATCTTGCGCTCGCCTCCGCGCTGCCTCCCACGGACGGCAGCCATCAAAGGATCTTGCACTCGCCTGTCTCGGCTTCGCAGAGTGTCGAAGCCAAGTGACGCCGCCGCCGCGCTCGCGCTCAGCTCGCCGGTGACGAGACTTCCAGCGACTCTTTGTCTCTTTGGCCATGCCGCACTGGGACGGGATTGGGGCACCCGCGGCCCGTCCTGTGCCTCGCGACGCTCGCGTGGCGCCGGGCGAGCCGCCCGCCTGCGGCGACAGAGCAGCATCGAGGCGGGCTGAGCAGCTCAAGCACCGGCGCACGCTTGCCAGTTCGCACGCACTCACAGGCTAGCTCGTAGGCGCGCGCCGGCAGCGGCGTGGGGCTCGCAAGATGGGCGCAGTCTTTGGCAAGATCATGGTGGAGTCGCCGCAGTACACGGTGCTCATGAAACTGGGCGGCAGCCACGAGGTCGAGGTGCGTCAGTACGGCGCGCGGTACGAGGCGTACGTGAGCTCGCGCGACTTCCCCGAGGCTCAGTCCGAGGACACCTTCACCAAGGCCGCCTTCATGACACTGGCCAGCTACATTGGTGTGACGGGCGCGCCGCAGAATCTGGACGAGGACTCGCAGGCCCCCGAGGCCATCGCCATGACGGTGCCTGTCATCATGCAGAACTTTTACGAGGCGCGTCACGTCGATGACAAGTCCATGCCCCTGGTCGTGCGGGCCGGCGCCGGCGAAGAGCAGACCATGGCCTTCGTCCTGCCGCACAGCTTCGTCAAGCGCGGCGTCAAGCCGCCCAAGCCCACCGACGCCCGCGTGCACATCCGCCTCATCGAGGGCGAGAAGGTGGCCGTCCACACCTTTGCTGGCTGCTCCAGCCCGGACCGCGCCGCGGACTGCGCCGAGGACACCGTCAACGCGCTCGAGGACTTTTCCCAGCATCCTTTCCGCGTCATCAAGAATGCCCAAGGCGAGCCCGTCTGGACCTACCGCGGCTACAATGCGCCCATCGCGCTCCCTTGCTTCCGTACCAACGAGGTGGCCATCCAGGTTGAGCAAGCCAGCCATTAAGCAGGCATCAGGCGAGCGGGTCATTGCGCACGCGTCTGGCTAGCTAGCTAGCTAGCTGGCCCCATGAGCATGCACCCAATGAGCCATGGGGAGCACACAACGAATGGGCCAGAGCAAGGCTCGACTGGAAGCGCACATCAGGCGCGGCAGAGCTTGCCTGGACAATTTGGAGCTCCAGCGCGAGAGGGCTCGGGACTTGAGCACATGAACTGCTCGAAAGTAATGTGAAGCATGACTGCTTGTGCTTTTACGATGGATGACCTTGACGAGTCCGGTAGACGCGAAGCATTTGTGATAGCTTGACTTGTGAGTTAGCTTTTTGCTTCAAGAGCAAGCAAGCAAGCCGTGTGTGTGTAAACGTCTCTGGCGGGGGGGGCGTGGCGCGTGCGGCTCACCTCATGCCATCCAAACGAGAGCACGCACACGCACCAGTCGCTCTCTGAGTTTCCTCAACCTTGACGAGTCCGGTAGACGCGAAGCATTTGTGATAGCTTGACTTGCTATCTTTTTGCTTCAAGAGCAAGCAAGCAAGCCGTGTGTGTTGACGTCTCTGCCTGGGGCGTGGCGCATGCGGCTCAACTCATGCCCTCCAAACGAGAGCACGCGCACGCACTCGTCGCTCTCTGAGCTTCCTCAACCTTGACGAGTCCGGTAGACGCGAAGCAATGGTGATAGCTTGACTTGTGAGTTAGCTTTTTACTTCAAGAGCAAGCAGCCCGTATGTGTGTAAACGTCTCTGCCTGGGGCGCGGCGCATGCCGCTCACCTCATGCCCTCCAAACGAGAGCACTCGTGGCGCAAGCGGCTCGCCTCATGCCCTCCAAACGAGAGTACGCGCACGCACTCGTCGCTCTCCGAGTTTCCTCACCACTTGCTCCCTCCCCCTCTCTCTCTCTCCCTGATCGACAGGAACATCAAGACCAGCTACCTCAGAAAGGATCACTTGCTTAGTTCTCCACGGGGAACTCGAACACAACCTCCTTCGAGGTGAGCTTCTTGTACACGGTGGAGAAGGTATCGAGCTTGGTCTCAATGTTCACCTGGTCCCTGGTGTGGAGGAAGACCTTGAGCTGCTTGGAGCCGTCGAGGCGGTAGCGGGTGCGCTTGCCGACGATCTCAGTCGGGTAGACGAGGTCGTCGAGGATGGCCTCGTGCACGTGCGTGAGCGTGCGGCTCCGCGGCTTGACGCCAGTGGTCTTGACGTTGCGGTTGAAGGAGTCGCCGTAGATGGTGCGGTGACCAATAATAACAACGTGGTGGCCCTGGAGCTTCTTCTCGAGCTCGCGCACGAGACGCTGCTGGATCTTGCGGAAGTCGCCGAGCAGCTTGTACGGCACCATGAGCACGGCCGCCTTGCGCGAGCCGTCCACGGTCACCTCCTTGGCGCCCAGGATGTAGAGGCCCTGGAGATCAGCCTCCTTGAGCTCTGAGCTGGACGTCTCCAGCTTGTAGATCTCATCCGCCACCTTCAGCTCGAACTCATCCGGCTGCTTGCCCCCCGGCTTCACGATCTTCGACTCCGCCATCCTGCCTGCGACCGCGCAAGACTTCGACCACGCCGGAGGACTCGCTCGCGGACTGCCGCCGCCACCACTCCGCGCGCGCGCCCCGCGTTCCCGCCCCCTCGCCACCGGCCACGCTACCCTAACCCCGCCTGCGCAACCCTTTTCCGCGCCTGCCAGTGGCCATGGACGCGCCGCCCCGGAATTCCGGGCCGCGCCGACCCGACTCCGACTCGGCCTCAGGATGGCTGGCTGGCGGCCACTGCGCCTGCCCGCCGCGCCGGCCACTGCGCGGGCCGCTCCGCCGCGTACCGTGCCAGCGCACCCTTCCTGCAGAGGCCCGACCGGGCGGCACTGCAAGTTGATGAAGATGGAAACGGTCAACCGCGCGGCGCGAGGCCCGGGGCGCAAGTTGAAGGCACGTCGCCCGCGCTGCCAAGGCAGACGCGCCAAGTGCGCGGCGCGAGGTCCGTGCGGGCGGGCGGCGCCGAGGCGAGCGCGCGGGCGGGGAGACGGACTGGCTGGCTGGAGGCTGCGCAGACAAGCATGGCGGCCAAGATCCTGGTGGTCGGCCCGGAGCAGAGCGGCAAGAGCACCATCGCCAACGCGCTGGCCGGCCTCGTGGTGGCGGGCTCGCCAGAGGGCCGCGATGACGAGGACTCGCTGCGGGACCTGCCCTACAGGCCGACGGCCGCCGTGCGCGTCGTCGAGTTCGAGGCGCAGCTCTCCGCGGCGCAGGCGCGCAGCTGGGGCGGCGACCGCAGCATCGAAGTCGAGCTCTGGGACACTTCCGGTGCCACCAAGTACGAGTCTTGCTGGCCCGCCATCCAGCAAAAGGCCGACGGTGTCGTCATCATTTACAACCCAGAGAACCCGAACCATTTCGCGGAGGTCGAGACCTGGTACGAGTGGTTCGTCCTCAAGAACGGCCTCAAGCAGGATCAGTGCCTCGTGCTTGCCAACGACCGCAACAGCGGCCCCGAGGACCCGCGCTCTAGCCCGCCCCGCGCCCTTGATGACTGCGAGCTCCTCTACACCGACGCCAACGACATGCCCAAGATCCGCACTGCCTTTGCCGATCTCCTCGCCACCGTCGGCAACTTCAAGGACCACTGATGACCTTTTCGTCTGCTTGTCTGTCTGCCTGAACAAAATGATGTACCACGCAAGCATGAGTTGTTGGGCTTCTCTTGTGGAAGGGCGTCCTGCGAGGAGGATTGCGACTTGCTGCCACCAACAACCATCATTCAGGCATCAATTCCCGCACTCCATCTTCTTTCTCTCCCTCGTCTCGTTCATCTCTCTATTCCCACGGCACTTGTCACAGAACCCTTGGGTCAGGACTCCGAGTCCGAGTCGCAAAAAGATGGGCGCCAGCTTGACATGTGAGTGCATTGGGAAAAAAGTGTCGCACACCTCGGTCAACGGACTACGGAAAGACATCAAAGAGGTCGCCAAGGCCGGGAGGCGGCGGGCGTCAACATCAGTCAGTGCCAAGCGCAGCGTACGGGGCAGGCAAGCGGCGCGGAGCGGCGCGGCGTGGTGCCACCATGGAGGGCAAGGACGCTGAAGAGGACCACGCGGTTGATGACCAAGAGGAGCTTCAAGAGGACGGCCACTCCGGCCGCGAGAGCAAGCACGAAGATGAGGAAAAGAGCCACGGCGAGGACGACCAGGACCAGAGTCAGCACCAAACCAACGACGGCAACAAGGACGACGATGATGAGGAGGAGGAGGAGGATGCGCCCTATGATCAGCTCAAGGTCATGGAAGAGATGAGGCACTTGGACGACACGGCGACAGAGCTCCGCCGCGACTGCAAATACATTGCCCCACGCGGCGGGCCGACGCGGCTCATTGGCGTGGCACCGGCGACCGAGGCGCACAGGTCGAAGCGTTGCGATGGGCTGGACGCGAACGCGTCCTCGCTCGACAAGAAACGTGAGTTCCTTCGGCAACAGGCGCTCGAGAAGGAGCGCCAGTTCAAGACAAACGTGGCCCACCTGCGCACGCGCATCGACGCCTTCAGGCAAGGCCTGGAAGAGGAGGTTGCCCGCCGCGACGAAGACTACGCTGCAATGCGCACGGTGATGCAGGAGAGCATGGACCGCGCGCACACCCTGCTGGACGACGAGATTGAGGCGTCCGTAGCCGTCGTGGCAGAAGACTGGCTGCCGCCGCCGGACCGTCGCCTGGACGAGTGGAAGGAAGACTTTGACTACTTTGTCAACGTCACGGTCCCGGAGACCATCGAGAATCAGTCTGGCCGGGTGACCCGCCACCTGATCAAGGCGCAGGAGACCTTTGAGATCGACAACACCAAGCTGCTGCGTCGCGAGAGCAAGATCGAGGAGCGCTTCGAGGCCCACAAGGCCAACGCTGCGCGCACCATGGCCGCTGTCTCGCGCAAGCGCCGCGACTGCTTCGAGCGCCTCGAGACCGACATGGAAGACGCAGAGCGCGAGGCCGTGGCTTCCACCGACCGCCACGAGGCCCACTTGGACGCGCGCGTCAACGAGGTCGAGGACCTCATGAGTGGCCTCGCCGGCGTGCGCGCCAAGGCCGACTCGCAACTGCTCATTGCCATCGAGGAGACCATGGGCCGCCTCCAGACATCGGTCCTCGCCAACTTTGGCTCCCAGCAGCGGCAGTCGTCGCCGCACGGATGACGTCGGCGTATAGATGACGTCGCCGTAGGGATGACGCCGCCGTATGGATGACATCTTGTATTGATCGTGGCAGTGACATGTCTTTGTGTGTCTGTGTGTTTGTCTTCGTGTTGCACGCTCGCGCTCGCTCGCTCGCTCGCTCACTCACTTTGCATTGCTTGTGTGCTTGTGCCAATGTGCCAATGCGTGTCAATGGCGTGCCAATGTGCTTGTGCTCGTTTTCGTGAATCTCGTCCTCGGCGTTGTCGACCGTCTTCACCAGGCCCGTGCACTGGCCAGTGGCCGCCGCCACGGCCGAGCCTGACCAAACGTGCTTTCTTCTTCGAGTTCAAGTTGCCTCGCGCGCCGAGCCGAGCCGACGCGTGCGGGCCGCGGGCCAGCGGCGCCAGCGGCAGAGACCAAAGGCGCGCAGCGTCGGCCAGCGCCATGAAGCGCGCAGCGCCAGAGGGCGGGGCCGCCCCGGTGGAGGACGAGGATCGCCCTGTTGCCGCTGCCGCTGCTGCGACGAGTGGCGGCGACGCGGAGGCGGAGGAGGCCGAGAGGGCGCTCGGGCCCTTCGTGAAGAGCAGCCAGCTGGTGCAGGAGGGCGACGCGGTGATCGTGTTCGAGAACCACGCGAGCATCAACCGAGTGGTGGTGCAACGCGGCGAGAAGGTGGAGCACAAGCTGGGCACCTTCGCGCTCGAGCAATACATTGGCCAGCGGTACGGATCGCGGCAGGAGCCGCAGCGCAGCAACCTGAACCAGCGCAAGCGTTCGCGGGCCAACCGGTCGCACCGCAACGACGCGCCGCTCATGCAGGTGGGCGGCTATGTGACGCTCCTGCCGTTGACGCCGGAGCTCTTCTGTGACGCCGTGCAGCGGCGCACGGCCATCATGTTCCCGCTAGACAACAGCATGGTGGTTTCCCACCTGCACCTCCGGCCCGGCAGCGTTGTGGTGGAGTCCGGCACGGGCTCCGGCTGCCTGACGAACTTTTTGGCGCGTGCCGTGGCGCCGCACGGCAAGGTCCACACCTTCGAATTCAACGAGTCGCGCGTCAAGGCGGCGCGCGAGGACTTTGCGGCCGCCAAGCTCGGTTCTGTCGTGGTCAGCAACCACGCCAACGTTTACGAGGACGGCTTCGGCGCCTCGGTCGGGGAGGCGCAGGCGGACGCTGTCTTTCTGGACCTGCCCGCACCGTGGCTTGCCATTCCGCACGCCCTCAAGGTGCTCAAGCCCTTTGGCCGCATCTGCACCTTCTCGCCGTGCATCGAGCAGGTGCAGCGGTCCGTGGAGCTGCTCGGCAAGCTTGGATTCTCCGCCATTATGACGCTCGAGTGCCTGCCGCGCGAGTACCGCGTCACCAAGCTCCGGACCACCATTCCGGCGGTTTTGCAGACAGACGAGGAAAGGGCGCACCTGATTCGGCTGCAAGGGTCGTCGCGCAAGGCGCCTGAGGTCAGAAAGGAGGCGCGGCCGGAGGGGGGCAAGGAGGAGAAGGATACCAAGGAGCCCAGTGCGACCCGGGACCAGCGCGCCTTCCGCACGACCTCGCTCGAGACCTCCGTGGCAGAGGTGATTGAGCAGCGCGCGCGGCCCACGCAGGACAAGGACTACTTGTGCATGGACCGTACGATCTTGCCGTTCGACCGCCAAAAGGGACACACGGGCTACCTGACATTTGCGTACGCGCCTTTCGCGTCTTCGTACGAAGTAAAGTGAGCAAGTTCAACAAGAAACAGACCAAAAAAAGAGAGAGATTGGGTACAGTGTTTTACTTGGTTGGTCGTGAAGGGCATGGGGCGCGCTCGAGATTGGGTACAGTGTTTTACTTGGTTGGTCGTGAGTGGCATGGGGCGCGCTCCTTTCCTAGCCGTCTCCGCTTCGCGCCGCGCCGCTTCCTCTCCTTCAGTAGTCAAAGTCGCGGTACTCGCCGAGGACCCGCGGCGCGACAAGCGTCCAGATGTAGAGGAGCATCGTGAGCCACTGCGTGACGATCTTGACCCACATGGTGGCGAGGCCGATGCCGCCCGTCTCGTTGCCGTGCGCGTTATCCGAAGCGCCCCAGTTGGTAAGAAGCATGCCCATGTACATGGAGGCGCCCGTGAGCACGAGGTGGAAGATCCAGATGCGCTCCGCCGAGGTCGGGTCCTCGGCGTCCGCGGCGCGCTCGTAGGCGCCGGCCTCGACGCGCGACTCGGCGCCGTCCGCGCCCTCGACCGTGTAGAGCGGCGTGGACGCCTCCGTGTTGCGCACATCGTCCGAGCCGGTCACCAGGCCCTCGATCGAGTCAGACACCGAGAGCGTGGTCCACATGAGCGAGCCCGTGGCAACGACGATGCCGATGACCATGTTGACCGTGTGGTTGCCGCTCGTGGCGTGCCCCGGCGCGCACTCCTGGTCGGGGTGCGAGGCGAGCGCAGACCACGCCAGGTACGTGCAGTAGGCGGCGACCACGGCCGCCGGCAGGATGGCGCCCTCCTCGCCGACCAGGCGGTCGCGGAAGAGCGTCACGCCCGTGAACACGATGATGCCCAGCAGCGTCAGCGAAGAGAACACCACGCCCGGCGTGCACTCGCCAAAGTATACAAAGAGCAGCGGGATGCCCACGAGGCACACCAGGTAGAGCGCCGCGGCCGACCCAAGGATGGAGAAGAGCCAGAACCGGTTCTCCTCGCCCGTGGCGGGGAAGGCCAGCTCCACCATCTGGTCGTTGACCTGGTAGCTAAAGTCAATCAGGATGAGGATCTGCAGCAGCAGAAATCCCACCGACCCGATGCGCGCCACCCAGGCGTAGCCCGAGTTGTCGAAGAAGCCGTTCGACATGAAGAAGGAGATGAGCAGAGCAAAGAAGAGCCCGAAGAGCTTAAAGGCCCACCAGCCGCGCGTCGTGCGGCCGCCATCCATGAACGACAGCAGCGTCATGATGGCGAAGAAGCCCGTCATCACCGCGCTGATGCGGTACACGGCCGCGTCGCCCTTGCAGTACACGTAGTACTCGGGCGAGTCCAGCCCCATCATGTAGCCCGGCATGTCCGGCACCAGCGCGTGCTTGTCGTCCTTGGTTGAGCAGTGCACCTCCCAGGCGCCCAGGTTGATGCCCAGCTCATCGCCCTCGAACCGCAAGAAGAGCGCCAGCACGCTGGCCAGGCCCAGCAGCAGAATGTAAAAGAGCTTGGCCGTGCGCAGGCTCAGCGAGCCGGCCGTGTTCATGCAGCAGCTGGCGCAGGTCGTCGCGCACACCACCGTGTTGCACGCCACCGACGCCAGGCTCGCCGCCACGCTTACCACGCTGCCCATCTTGCCGGCCGCTGCAAACGCGCGAGCCGCGTCCGCGTCCGCGTCGCTTTGCCCGCCCGCCCGGAGAAGCGCCCTCCGGTTCGCGCGGAACTACGACGGGAGTCCGGGCCACCGGCGCAGGGACGCGCCGCGCCGTTGCCGCTGCCGCCGCCGCCGCCGCCGCCGCCGCCCGCCGCCGCTGCCGCCGCCCGCCACCGCTCGCGCGATTCTTCGTTTGGGCCCGCGTTTTCGTTTCGATTCAGGAGCAAGGAGGAGGGGCCGGCGCGATTGATTAAGGGCCCAAGCTGGGCCTCAAAGGGCCTATCCGTCGTGCAGCGCCGCCGCGGCGGCAGCGCGGTCGCCGGGTACGACGAGCGCAGGGTCGTCGCGGACGGGCTGTCTGACATCTCCGAGTCAGGCTGAGAGAGCGCCATGATCCATGGCCACAGACGACACATGATTTCGGGCTGCCGCCTGAAGGACGTGCCTCGGCGAAAAGACTGCGGCGCATCGATTCTGAAGAACTTGCCGGTGTCTCGGGCGGGTCATGATGGATGGCTGGTCTCGCTGGGAGAGTTCCGCGCGGCCCTGCACGGCGCGTAGAGCTCGAGCCTCGAGGACAGCCCGGAGGAGCGAAGCAACTTGAAGAACGTGTCGAAGAGCTCATCGCCTTCACATCAGCCAGCAAGTTGAACACAGGCAGCAAGCAGGCTGTGAAGTCAGCCGTCGCCGCTGGCCTCCGGCTGCTTCACTCCAACTGCGCTGCTCCGCTCTGCAGCCACCGACGCAAGCAAAAAGGCGACTCGCAAGCCCGAGGCGAGTTCTCCCGGCAGGCTGCGCGGCCGCTGCGCTGCGGCGGCGGTCGGCGGCGAGTCCAGCCCGAGGTCCGTGTCGCCGTCCACCGCCGTGAAGTGAAGTCCAGCGAGCAAGCGCAGCAAGCGCAGCAAGCGCAGCAAGTGCAGCAAAGGGCGCGAGGCGCAGTGGGCGCAAGTGGCGCCGGGCGCGCGCAAGTGGCGCTCCCGCGCGCGCAAGGGCCGCGAGGCGCAACCCGGGCGGCGGAGTTACGCCAATCCTTCGCGACTCGGCCTGACTGAAAGCAGGAGAGGCAGGCGCAGGCGGCGGCGCGCCCGCGACCAATCCATCCACTGCGCGCGCGAGGTCGGCGGCGGCTCGGGCGGCGCGGCGGCGCGGGAGCGGGAGGCGGCGCGGCGAGCGGCGGGAGGCGGCGCGGCGCGGGCAGCGGGCAGCGGGCCCGGAGGCGGCGGAGCAGCGCGGCGAATTGCGGATCGCGGAGCGCCGGCAGCGGCTGGCTGGACGCGGCGCAGACCAGGCAGAGCGGGCTGGACGGCGCGCGCGCGAGAGCGAGAGCGAGCGAGCGGGCAAGCATGGCGGACAAGGCCAAGGAGACCATGGAGAAGATGCGCAACATGAAGATGCCCGCCGGCGGCGGCGGCGGCGGCGCGGCGGCGCGCGGTGCCGCGGCGCTCATCTTCGGCGGCGGCGCCCTCGCCTTCCTCGGCTACTCGTCCCTGTAAGTCAAAGGAGAGAAGCGCGCGTGCGAGCGAGCGGCGCGGAGAGAGCGCGCGGGCAGGCAGGCAGGCAGGCACGCACGCACGTAGGCAGGCAGGCAGCCTGGAGTGTGAGAAGACAGACGACAGAGTGACTGACAGACAGAGAGAACTTTCCTTTGCTCTCGCGCGACACCACAGCTTCGACGTGCCCTCCGGTCACAAGGCAGTCATGTTCAACAGGGTGACCGGTCTCCGGGAGCAGACGTACGGCGAGGGTATCCACGCTCGCATCCCGTGGTTTGAGTACCCGACCGTCTACGACGTGCGGACCCGGCCCCGCAACATCTCGTCCCTGACGGGCTCGCGCGATCTGCAGATGGTCAACATCGCCATCCGCGTGCTCCACCGCCCCGACGGCAGCCGCCTGCCGGCCATCCACCGCCAGCTCGGCACCGACTACGACGAGCGCGTGCTGCCCTCCATCGTGAACGAGGTGTGCAAGCAGGTCGTGGCCCAGTTCAACGCCTCGCAGCTCATCACCCAGCGTGAGCAGGTCTCGCAGCTCATCCGGAGGAACCTCATGGTGCGCGCCCAGCACTTCAACATCCTGCTCGAGGACGTCTCCATCACCGAGCTCAAGTTCGGCCGCGAGTACTCGAGCGCCGTCGAGCGCAAGCAGGTCGCCCAGCAGGAGGCCGAGCGCGCCCGCTTCCTCGTCGACAAGGCCCTCCAGGACAAGCGCTCTATTGTTATCCGCGCCCAGGGTGAGGCCAAGTCCGCCGAGCTCATCGGTAAGGCCATCCAGGACAACCCCGGCTTCGTCGAGCTTCGCCGCATCGAGGCCGCCAAGGAGGTCTCCGAGACGCTCTCGCACTCCGCCAACCGCGCCTTCCTCAGCGCCGAGAACCTCATGCTCGGCCTTGTCGCGCCCTCGCAGAGCGCCGTCGACATTGCCAAGAAGAAGTAGCTTACGTTCCCTAGCTAGAGAAGTGAAACTCATCACCCAAACTGCATGCCTGCGATCGATTACTGCCATCATGAACGAATGGGTCGTGGCGCCATGAATCGGCGTCGTCCCGAAAAGCAAAGCAGCCTGGGGGGCACGCACCACCACAGGCCAGCGCGGCCAGCATTCATTGCAAGGGTTCCCTTTGTTACCGCTTCACAGGAGGAAAATTCAGAGATGCGTTGTGCGGCCATGTGCGCCTCGCGGATGAGAACATGGTACCACCGCGCCCATGAACAGCACCCGGCGCGGCGCGCTGGCGCGGCGCGGCGCGGCCACGGGTACTCCTCCAAGAGGGCTGCTGCCTTGCGGCCGGGCCGGCCCGGCGGACGGGTGGTGAACGTGATTGGTCTGCGACGCTGGCCAGAGCGCGCACGCACAGGGCGGGAGACCGTGCCGAGCCGTGCCGTGCCGTGCTGCGCCGTGCCTTGCAGCCAGCGCGCGGCGCTGCGCTGCGCTGCGCTGTGTGCTCGCGCGCGCGCGCGCTCGCACGCGAGCGAGTGAACGAGCATGATGCTCACGCGCGACGGCCTGTTCGAGATGGCGCTGGAGGAGTCGCGGGGCGGCGGCCGCGGGTCCGCCACGGCGCGACGTGCCAAGGCGCTCATGCTGCAGGGTCTCACCATAGGTAAGCTCGAGCTTGTCTGGCAGCAGCTCGGCAATACGGTGGCCGAAGCGCTACGGACCGATCGCGCTGTCCACGTGCCGCAGGTCGGCCGCTTCGGACTGAATCGCGCCGACCGTGACCGACCCTGCATGGTGGTGGCCGACGCCTTCGCGCACGCGCACGGGCTGGACGCAGTGCCGCGCAAGCCTGTACAGCTAGGCGTCGTGGCCGACCTGAACATGACGCGGCTCTCGCTCGAGACCAGGCTACCCAAGGAGGAAGTGCGCGCGCTGCTCAACACGCTCTTCAACTGCTTGGGCCAGGTTTTGGCGGAAGGCCAGCAGGCCGTCCTTGTCGACCTGCCTGGCGTCGGCGCTTTTCAAGGCGATCATGGCCGCCTCAACTTCTACTTTGGTGGGGCGCGGAGGCCGCGCTCGCGCCGCGGCGGCCGGCCCGCCACCGCGGGCAGCGCGCTCAGCACGGGTCGCTACTTCGACGAGGACGCCGCCGCTGACGATGAGGACGACGGCGAGCGCTCCGTTGCGTCCTTTGCGCGGGAGCCACTCGAGTCTGCGCGCTCGCTCTGCCTGACCGGTCGCAGCCAGAGCAGCGCCAGCGCGGGGGGCAGCAGCAGCGCGCCGAGTCTCGTGCCCCGCCTCGAATTAAACGCCAGCGCCGGGCGCGCCGGCGCCGGCGCTGGCGCCGGCGGGCCGCTCGCGCTCATTCACGAGACGGCCGAGGACGAGGGCGGCGACGACGGCGACCACGAGGAGGCGGAGAGCAAGTGGGGTGGCGGCGCGGCCTACGCGGCCTCGGGCGCAGGCGACGGGTCCTCTGTCTGGGATGACAGCTCGTCGAACTGGGACGCCGCCTCTGGCGCGTCCGAGCCCCTCGTGTATCCAGTGTTCCTGCACCGCGAGCGGCGTGTGGACCCGCTGCACACGTCCATCGAGGCACGACAGGAGCACCGCGCCGCCGTCCTGCAGCGGAGCACCAATGCAGAGTTCCTGCGCGCCGCGGAGGACCTGCGGCAGCAGCTGGGCATCATGGAGTCACAGGACATGGACATCGCGCGTCGCAACGAGATGAGCGAGATGGCCTACCGCGATAAGCTGCTCAAGATGAAGCGCGACCAGTTGGACTTGAACGCCTTCCTCATCAAGCAGGCCCAGGAGCGCCGCGACCGCGAGGCGCGCGAGCGCGCCGACCTGCGCGGCTCCGGCCGCATCTTCTCCGACGAGGGCCCCACGGCGTTTCCCGTCGAGGCGGACTACGACCACGTCGGCGCCGCGCGCACCAAGAAGCGCCTGCAGGATGCGCTCAAGTCCCAGATCCGCGACAAGACGCGACGCCAGCGCGAGGAGCGCGCGCATAACGTCGCCGAGGAGCGCTTCCTCATTGACAGCAATATTAGGCTGCTCCGCCGCGACCGCGCGCAGCGTGCCAAGCGCCGCGAGCGCGAGCGCCGCGACCTCAAGGAGCACTGGCAGCGCCAGAACGAGATCGCCGGCATGCAGCGCCTGCTCACTGAGGCCAAGAACGGCAAGATCATCGCGCACTCTCAGAGCGAGAGCGGCCTGCTCACCGTGCGCAGCGTGCGCGGCAGTGCGCGCCAGACCGCCTTGGCCCTCGACCCTTGATGATGAGATGACCTCCACGATCCACCACTGGTCAACGAGGGCCGATTACGTGCACGTTGACCACCACAAGCAAGCGAGGTGACCATGGTCGCATGCGCGCATTCACTCTCCGAGGCTCTTCACCAGCTAAAAGCTTGGAGAGAATGGTCCCATCGCTAGGTGAACAGCATGCGGAGACAACCCAGATTTCGGGAGCTCTTTTTTCCTTTTTCCAACAAGCGACTCTTCCCCTCGTCCTCGTGTGTCGCGGCTGTCGCCGCTCACATTTGCGTTGCAGCAAGTGGCAGCGCGCGCGCGGCCCGGAATGCCAGTGTGCCACCAAAACAATATCTGTTAGTCGCCCGAGTCTTTACTTGATCTTCTTCTTGGGGCGCAGCTGCGAGGTGCGGCCGCACTTCTTCTTGCGGCAGTTGGTCGCGCGCGCCGGGAGGCGGGCGTAGCACTTGCGGCACACCTGCCTCTCGCAGTTGTACTTCTTGGCGAGCGCCGCGAGCGTGGGCTCGATCACACCACCGCGCAGGCGGAGGACAAGGTGCAGGGTCGACTCCTTCTGGATGTTGTAGTCGCTCAGGGTGCGGCCATCCTCCAGCTGCTTGCCGGCGAAGATGAGGCGCTGCTGATCAGGGGGGATGCCCTCCTTGTCCTGGATCTTCTGCTTCACGTTCTCGATCGTGTCCGAGGGCTCGACATCGAGGGTGATGGTCTTGCCCGTGAGGGTCTTCACGAAGATCTGCGTCGCGCCAGCAAACAAACAATCCGTCCGTCAGTCACTCATTCACGCGCTCATTCCCCGCGCCACTCCCTCCGCGCCCGCTCCGCCTTCGCCCGGCCGCGCGTCCCGTCGTCGTCCTCCTCCTCCTCCCCGGCGAGGCGCTGCACCTCCTCCTGCCTCCCTCCGGCCGCGGCCGCGGCCCTGGGCCGGCCGCCGCGCCCGCGAGGGGGGGGCGAGGAGCGCGCGCAGCGCGCGCGGGGAGCGAGGGCCGAGGGGGACGCGCAGCGCGGGCGGCGCGCCGCCGCCGCCGCCGCCGCGCACGCACCTGCATCGTGCCGAGCCGCGCGAGAGTCGCGCGCCGCCGCCAGCCACTCCGGTCTGCCGCGCCTCTCTACGCGCCTGCTTGCGCCCCGCCGCCCCCTCGCGCGCCTCGAAGCACGCGCCGGAACGCTACCCTAACCCCGGCCCGGGCCGGCGGCGGCGGGCGCCCTCGCCGCGGCGGGCGGGGTGCGCGAGGCGGCGGGCCCCGGTGTGCGCGGCGCACACCGGGGCCCGGCCGTCCGAGCGGCCACGGCGGGCTACTAGGCTAACGACCGCGACGTGGAGGAGGTGGAGGAGGGGGAGGAGGAGGAGCAGAGGCAAAAAGGGGCGGCGCGAGGGAGGATGGGCGAGGGCGAGGGCGACGGCGGAGGAGGGACCGCGGGGCGGGGAGGCGAGGAGGGGAGGGAGGAGGGGATGCAGACGCAGCAGGGCACCGCAGAGGTGGTGGACGTGCTGCAGGCGAGCGTCAAGGCGCTGGAGGCGAGCGTGGGGTCGGCGTTTGCGCGCATGGGACAGTCGCTGCAGCAAAGCGTGTCGATGATGGAGAGCATGAATGGGATGATGGAGGAGTATGTCACCAGGGGGCTCAAGGTCGAGGTGCAGCTGCGGAGGTGCACGTGCGGCGGGGAGGGTTGCGAGCACGCGGCGCAGGCGAACGTGAAGGTGAGCAATGACACGCGCATACCGCTCACCGGGCTGACGGTGACGCTCAGCGACGCCGCTGGGGAGGAAGGCGCGGCCCTGGTGGCCGAGGAAGTCGATGCGGTTGCACCGGGGGGCACCTGGGAGCACGTCGTGCGGCACCTCCGTGTCGACGTCGGCGCGGTGCTCCTCGCCACGGCGAGCTTCCCGAGCCCGGGCTCCGGCAAGCCTCTCGAGGCGGCGCACGAGGCTGTGGTTCGTGTTCGCGACGTGGACTGCTTCCGCTTCGAGCCCGAGGCCGAGAGCTTGGGCGAGGCCGCAAGGTGTATTTTAGGTGTCCCGCCGGCCCTCCTTCGAGACGCGCTCGGCGTTGACCCGCTCGACAGCGTCCATATAGATGGCGGCCTCTACTGCTCCAGCAAGCTCTCCGTGGAGCTCCGTCGCTCCGATGACGGTGTGATTCAGGTCTTCCTTGCGCCAGGAGATGAGAGCAGTGTGGACCACTTTGCCGCAGAACTGTCCGGAGAGACTACGTGCGATGATGTCAAGGGGGAAGCATCCTGAGCCTCAGTGCAGATCGCATCTCACAAGGTTTTGCGATTCTGCGGGCAAGGCTGGTCATGAGACGGACTGAATCGCTGATTCGTATGTGTGCACTACTAGGCCTACTACAAGTTGAAGGAAAATGTAATACTTCGCCGCGCCCTTGCACCGCAAAGGCGATGCAAGCCATCAGACAGGACTCAAGCGCCGAGTCACTTCTGACAGGACCGAAACGTTGCTTCGTATTTTTATCGCGCGCCCCATGTTTTCTCTCGCTGTCCGCTCTACTTGGCGAGATCGGCAAGGACCTTGTCGAGCTTGGTCTCGAGGATCTGAGCGGTCCGGTCCGGGTTGCGCAGCTTGTCGATGCCGAAGAGGCCGATGCGGAAGGTCTTAAGACCCTCGGGCTCGTCGCACTTGAAGGGAACACCACCGGCGACCTGGACGCCGTGCTCCTTGAACTTGGCCACCATGGCGTCGGACTTGGCGTAGCTAACAACGACGGTGGGGGCCTCGAAGCCCTCGGCGGCGACCGAGGGCAGGCCGCGCTGCTTGAGGATCTCGCGCACCTTGGTGCCGATCTTGCGCGCGTTGGCCTCGGCGGCCTCGAAGCCGAGCGTGTCGCGGGTCTCCTTCATGACGGCGCGAAAGGCCATGAGCGCGTCGGTGGGCAGCGTCGTGTAGTACATGAAGCCGCCGCCCTCGTACTTGTCCATGACGGTGAGCCACTTGCCGAGGTTGACGCTGAAGCTGGTGCTCTCCGCGGCGTCCGAGAGCTGGCGCGCCTTGTCGTTGAGCATGACGATACCACAGCAGGCCGGGCCCGACCAGCCCTTCTGCGGGGCCGTGACGAGCACGTCCACGCCGAGGTCCTCCATGTTGGCCCACAGCGTGCCGGCGGCGATGGCGTCCAGCACGAAGATGGCGCCCACCTCGTGCGCGGCCGCCGTCACCTTCTTGATGTAGTCGTCCGGCAGGATGATGCCGGTCGAGGTCTCCACATGCGGCGCGAACACCACAGCCGGCTTCTCCTTCTTGATGGCCTCCACCACCTCGTCCGCCGGCACGGGCGCCATGGGCGGCTCCATGGACGAGTCCTGCACGCGCGCCTTGAGCACGGTCTCCGAGCTCGGGATCTTGCACGTCGCGAAGATGTCGCTCCAGCGGAAGCTAAAGAAGCCCTCGCGCAGCACCATCACCGGCTTGTCCGTCGCGAACTGCCGCGCCACGGCCTCCATCGCGTACGTGCCGGACCCGGGGATGATGGCCGTGTGCTGCGCGTGGTAAGCCTCCTTGAGGATGCTCGAAATGTCGCGCATACACTCCTGGAACGGCGCGCTCATCAGGTTGATGGCGCGGTCCGTGTACACCACCGAGTACTCCAGCAGCTCGCCCGTCTCGCTCTGGATGAACGGGCACGCCTTGCTCGTGTCCACGACGCCCTTGCCCTTGCTGTTCATGGCGCCCATCCTTGCCTGTTGCCGTGTCCAACTAACCTGCGCTCAATCGAGAGAGAACCTTTAAGCAGGCAAGCAAGCAAGCACGCAAGCACGCAAGCACGCAAGCACGCAAGCGCCGGACTCTCGCGGCGAGAGGGACCTGCCCACCTGCCCGCCTGCGTGTCTGCGTGCCCGCTCGCCCACAAGCGCGCGCGCTCCGAGTCCTATCTAGCATGATTCAGGTGCATGCCACCAGACCGCCGCGGACCGTGCCTTCAACTCCACGGCCCAGGCCTGGGTCCTGTGCAGCCGCACGAGGTCGGCTCGTCGATGGCCTCGAGGCTCTGCAGCCTGACAGTGAGGAGGTCCAAGGGCCACCAGGTGAACGACCACCTCGACAACGGCGGCTCGCGACACATACTTCTCTTCAAGTTCGCCGCGGCCCTTGGTCTATCTGTGGCGGGCCTCCACTGCTAAACGGCACCCGCATGATTGGTGACTGGGCGTGTGACCAGACAATTCCGTTGTCATTTCAGACTCGGACTGACAACGGGAGACAGGCAAATCAAAAAGCGCTCGCTTTCTTCTGGCAAGGGCTTGCCCTTGGCGATGACGGCGTGAGAGACCCGATTGGACGTGGACAAGGAAGAGACCATGACGGCGGTACGCAGCGGCTACCTGCTGGTGCGGAGCGAGGCCGTGCTGCGGGACGACAGCCGCAAACTCAAGACGGAGCGCGTCTTTTGCGTGGTGGACTTGCAGGAATTCTGGGCCGTGCGCGCGCAGGCGTTGGAGCAGAACCTCGGTGGGGGGTCGCTGGAGGACAGGGCAAGGGAGCTGACGCCGTGGGTCCGCATCAGGCTTGCCGACTGCCTTGCCGTCGAGGCGGCGCCCATCAACATCGAGGAGAGCGTGGAGAAGATGCGCCTGCGCAAGCGGAACAATCAGCCACACGCAATGCGCATCGTGCGCTTCCGCCGCACGCGCACGCAGGAGACCAGGTTCCCGGTGCAGGCGCACAGCGAAGACCCGCACCAGGAGACCATGGAGGTCGGCGCCGAGGCCGGCGGCCACGTGCGCGCCTGGATCTCCTGCCTGCAAAAGGCCATCTGGTCCTGCGGCATGCCCCTGGCGCCCGTCTCGACGCCGTCCGCGCCTGTTGCGCTCCGCGTGCTCTTCATGCCGGGGCTCGCGGTTTGCGACCGTCGCGCCGCGCTGGTCCTTCAGGCCGACCTGGAGCTTCACACTGGCGAGGACCTCGTTGCAGCCCTGCTGGACCTCGCAGGGATAGCACCGGGCCGTCTGCGCCTTGTGGCGCGGCCAAGCCAGGGCCGACCATACACAGAGCTGAGTCGCGCGGCTTGGCGACGACCGCTCGCAGCGTGGCTCGCTCGGCACGGACCCAAGGTCGTCCTGGAGGCCTCCGACGCCTCCGCATCCGCGACGTCCTCCTCCTATCGCCTAGTCTCAGCGCCCGTGTGGACGCCTAGGGCCCCAAAAGATGACGCGATAGCACCTCTGGCAGCAGAGGCGCGTCCTACGGATGCTGGAAAGAAGAACTGAAGAGCCATACACAGTCGCATGAAGATAAAGATGATGGTGAAGGTGATAAAAGGCCCCTTGGCGCGTGCGCCCAAGCGCGCGCAGCAGCAGGCTCCTCTTCTTGCACTCTACTGAACAGCTAAGTTCCCGACATCTGTTCAAGTCAGGGCCGTAGCGAACCCTTGCGGATTAAATCAGAGAGGCGCGCCGGCCCCCTCACCTTGAATGAACGAACCTTGGGAGTCACATCCTCGTCATCGTTCAGGTGCGCCTCGTCCAGCACTCCGCGAGCGTGCGCGGGAGACGAGGGCGCCGACACGCCCCCCTGCTGCGATCGAGACTCAGCCTGAAGCCGCGCCAGGATAATGCGCTCCGCAGGCTTCTTGGTCAGGTGCGCGCCTCGACCGCAAAAGGTGGCCAGAAAATGCGCCAGCTCGTGCAGATCGTCCTCGGATGCCTGCGTCGCGAACGCATGCTTCGTCCTTCGGCCGAGCACCATGCTCTTGCTCGGACTGGGCGGCGGCGTGCCTGCGTGGCGCAGGACGCGATCAGCCGAGGCAAAGCCCCTGCATAGCTCGGAGGCGCGCAAGAAGTTCTCGCGGTCCTTCTTGTCAAAAAGCATGTCGCGCAGCTTCTCCTGATCGTGGCAGTCGCCGCGCAGGCCCATGGCGTGGAGGACACCCAGGCCGAGCTGGATCGCCTCGAGGTCCTTGGCACGGTCCTCTGGTTCCGCCTGCAAGCGCAGGTGCTCGGCGCGGAAGCGGTGCGCCCAGTCTCGTGACGGACCCACGGTCTCCGATTCACACAGGTGCACGATCGTGCCGGTGGACAGCGCCTCGTGGACATCCTGCAACAGGTGCACGCCCTTGGCAACGATCTCCACGCAATTATCGGCGCTTGTCAAATTGGACGTTCCGTTTGAGAAGCTCCGACGCGGGAAGCGGCTGCTTGAAAACGGTGGCGGCGGGCTCACGAGGTGGTGGCGCTGCCCAAGCGAAAAGTGCGCAGGAGACGGCGCCGCAGTGTCCGTGAGACTACCGATGGAAAGCCTGCGCAGAATCGTGGACCCGCGCCGCCGCGGCTGAGGGTGGTGCTGTTGCTGCGGCGCGGCGCGGCCCGTGCGGAAAGAATGAACGGATCTGGCGGGCGCTAGCGTGTCATGCGGCTCCGAGCGGGCCGCGCGCGAAGCGACAGTCGCCGTTTCACCGTGCTTTTCCAGGTCGTCTTCCGCGTCGTCATCATCGTCCTCGTAATCGGAATTGACGAACTGTACACCCTCCACATCAAAGATATCGGCTGCGGTGTCAAAGCCGGAGGTGCCGTCGTCTTCATGATCGCTTGCGAGGTACTCGCCTTCATGAAGGTACGTATCGCCGTTACCTGCGGCGCTGCCGGCATCAGGGAAGACAGACCTCCTCCGCTCGCGCTGAGGCATTTCGTAGGCGGACCTCCTCCGCTCCAGTTCCGGCGAGACGCTGACGGACCACCTCCGCTCCCTCCTCGGCGCGACACTGTCGGCCGCGTCCACCGGCCGCGGCGAGGCAGGCTCGAGCCACAGGCCGCCGGCGGACCCGGACCCGAGGCCCACCGAGGCCCAAGTCGCCACGTGCGCGCGGTAGTCGAACCACAGCGCATCCTCTGGCTTCTCCTCTGCCGCATGCAGGTCGGCCGTTGCGCTGCTCGACTTGCGCGACAGCACGCGCATGTGCGCCAGTCGCAGGGGCGCCTCGGAGACGTCCGGCGGCGAGAAGAAGACGAGTGCGAGCGTGAAGCGCGCGAGGTCGAAGCAGGCAGCCCAGCCCGCCGCGCCCTCGCTGCGCCAAAACCCGGACGCCTGCAGCTGCCGCCAGAGCCCGAGCACGATCTGACGCGCAAGGGCTCGCGCTTTGTGGTCCCACACGCAAAAGTGCATCAGATGCGCCGCGAAGACGTGCAGCTGGTCGCCGAGACCACGAAAGTCCTCGAAGCAGTGCGCGAATGCGCAGGACAGCAAATTTGCGCCATAGGCGCGCACGTCCTCGTTGGCGCGGGACGCCGGGGACGGCGACTCCTGGCCGGCTGCGGCTTGCGTCTCCTTGGATGTCCCTAGCGTCAGCAGAATGAGTGCGTGCCAGTTCTGCGTGGCGATGAGCGCCTCCAGATTGCGCGTGTTTTGTAGCACAAGGAGGTTGAGGCTGCGCAGGTAGTAAGCGCGCTGCGCGGCCTCGCCGCGCAGGAGCGCCAAACCCACCAGAACGGGCGCAAAGAGGTGCACGGACGTGATGCTCGTGCCAAAGGGCTCTGCCGTGCATTCTGGTACGTGCGTGTGCTTGCGTGCGGCCCAGACATCAAGGTCGGGTGCCCGCAACTGGCCCAGCGTCACCTCCCAGAGCGCCTGCACGTCGCTTGCGGCCACCCAGGCCGCGGCGGACGCAACGCCGCCATCCAGCGTCTTGCCTGTTAGTGCCACGAGCGACCAGAGCGCGAAGTTGGCGTACGCGAGCTCCATGGAACTTTTGAGCGAGTCTCGCTTGCAGCTCGACCCTGTCCTCACCGAGGCCGCCGCGCCGCTGAGGCCGGAGCCATCTTCGCCCACAGCGCGTGCGTCCTCCTCGGTGTCCTTGGCCTCAACGACTGAGCTTGCCTCGTGTCGCAGGCGCATGGCGCGCACGTCAAAGTATGCGTCATCGAGCCAGGAGCGGCTGCTCGCCGTGCGCCAGCGGGACTCGTTCAGGATGGTGGCCAGGTCCGAGGCGCAGCACGCGCAGTACACGTGCACCGCGCGCCAGAGCGCCTTGAGCGCCCAGTACCGCACGAGCGGGCGCACATCGGCGACCAGGTCGACGAGACTGTCCAGCAAAAAGTGCGCCTCGGCGGCGTTAAGCCCGGCCACAAAGTCCTTGGCGGCCTCGGCGTCGCAGAGCACCAGCGCCAGCACGTAGATGGCGTCCTCAGCGTTGCACGGCTCGCGGCCCTCCGGCAGCGCCTTGTGCACGAGCGCCTCGCACGGGCTGGCGGCGCCATCCAGCGCCACTCTGTGCGGATTCGACACGAAGAGCTCCCAGAGCCCTCGGCATGGGCCCAGGCACTCCCAGTCGCGGTCCAGCCACTCCTCCCAGCGCGCCGCCGCCATGCTGCGCGACGCTCGCTGCCCCAAGGCTCCGCGCCCGGCTTTGGGCCTGCCTGCCGAGCTAGTAGCTCGAGCTCGCTCGCCTCGCTAGCTAGCTTGCCGCAGATGCTGCGCCAGTGGCAGGCCGCCGGTGCGGGCGCCGGCCGCCGCCGCCGCCCGCGCCGCCGCGCCACCGCCGCCGCCGCTCCCGCCGCCGCACAACAGGCCCCCTCGCGGCGCGGCGCGGCGCCGCGCGCGCCTTCCTGGACTGCCGCGGCAGGGGTGCAGTGCGTGCAGCAGTAGGCTGGTACTGTAGCACTGCCCTGCACCAGGCCCGCACTGCGCTCCCTGTGCACAACAACGGCGCGTGCTCGGAGGCCGAGGCGCGGCGCCGGCGCGCGCCCCGACGCGCGCCGCTCCGCCAGGCTCGCTCGAGACGAGGCGCTGCGCGCGGGCCGGCAGGCAGGCAGGCTGGCTGGCTGGCTGGCTGGCTGGCAGGCTGGCGAGCGAGCGAGCGGGCCAGCAATCAAGCAAGCCTCGGGGGAACTTGAAGTTGAAGTTGGGAGGAGGAGGCCTGTGCGCGAGAGTGGGTGGCCGGCGGAGTGGCCGTGGCTCGGAAAAGGAGGACCGCAGCACAGCGCTTGGTCGAAGCTGACTCGGACTGCGTGGTGTCGTGCACGAAACACACAGATCGATCGCCCGCCCGCACCGCAAACGGATCGATCGTAGTTGACGAGGACGAGGGCGAAGGCGAGGGCGAGGGTGAGGGTGAGGGTGAGGACGACGAGAACACAAGGGCATCAAGCCATCGGGCGCTGACATCGACGCCGGCGTCTGGCTGGCCTGCCAGCAGGCAGCCGGCTGCTGTGACGGCTTGGCAGCAGGATGGCGGGCGAGGAGGTGGACGATGCTGGCGCCGCGCAGGACGCTGGCGTCGCGCAGGACGCTGGCGTCGCGCGGGACGCTGGCGCCGCGCAGGACGCCAACGTCGCTCACAATCAATGTCAGGAGGAGAGCGCCTCGCAGGACCAGAGCGCCGCTCAGAGTGCCGCGACGAACGACGTGACGAGTGGGGAGGCGCTCGACGAAGCTGACGGTGCGCTAGAGTTTGAGGCGTACCTGTTCAGCAAGGCGAAGCATGACGTGGTCCGCGCATCGCGACTGGAAAGTGCTGCCATGAAGGAGACAATGCGTAAGAAGTTGGCGGAGAAGCTGCTGGCAGAGACCGAGGAGCATCGCAAGGTACTGCTGTCCAAGACATCTCTACGCGTGGTGGAGGGCGGCGCGTGCGACTTCTACACAGTGCGGCTCTCGCACGCCCCGGATGCGGATGTGATGGTCCAGATCGAGGACACGAGCGGCCAGGTGCGCACCTCTCCCAAGGTGGTACGGTTTTGCGCGGACTGTGAGGAGCCCGGCGTGGTAGGCCACTGGGCAACGCCGCAGCGCGTGCGCGTCATGGCCGTGGATGACGACGACGTGGAGGGGCTGCGCGAATCGGCGGTCCTGGCGCACTCTTCGCTGAGTGGGGACCCGCGCTTCTCAAGCGTGAACGGCCGCTGCCTTGTGGAGCCGTCGGAGCTCCCAGTAGACATCGTGGACAACGACGGCGGCCTCTTGTTCGCGTTTGGCGAGATCAACGGCGCCCAGGAGGACTACCCGGTGCCGCTCAGCCTGCGCGCTAGCGAGGCGGCAGCGGCGGCGGCGGCAGGCGGCGCAGGCTCGATGAAGTCGTCACGGCCCAGCACGTCTTCAAGGCCAAGCGGGGCGGTACCTCAGTCTGGTGCATTGCGTGCTTCAACCGCGGGCCTACCGGCTGGCGGCATGCGGTCCACCGTGAGGTTGTCCGCGGCGTCCAGCGGCCGGCCCAGCTTTCGCACGGGCCAGTCGCACGCGTGGGTCGCGCGGCCAAGCGCCATTGGGTCGTCACGCGCGAGCTCGACCGTCTCTCCTGAAGGCGCCAGCCTTGTGAGCGACGGCTGCATCCGAACCGTGGGCTGCGGCGCGGCGCATCTGGCCATCGTCCTGGCGGACGGCCGCTTGCTGACGCTTGGCCGTGGTGCGGAGGGTCAGCTGTGTCACGGCGACTTCTCGCAACGCGTCGACCTCTCGCCGTGGCGCAGCATTGACAGGGACGGCGTGCTGCGCTCCAAGGTCACCCAGGTGGCCTGCGGCGAGGCGCATACTGCGCTCGTCACGGATGACGGCCGCTTGCTCATGTGCGGGTCAAACCGCCACGGTCAGCTTGGCCTCTGCGACGGACCAAATGCGGCCTGCGCTCAGTGCCTGGCTATGCGTAAGCCGTCCTCGTCGCCCACCACGCCCGCCTCGCCGGCCTCGCCGGCCTCGCCGATTCCGCATCAAAACGCCATGGCCAGGCGCGCCGTCGCGCCCCAGTCGCCCAGCAGCGCGAGGTCGCCGGTGCCACCAGCATCGTCTGCAAAGAGCACGGCTGCGGGTCGCCGCTCGGCCCCGCCCTCTCGCGCCCGCACGACGAGGGCCCTGGACTCGGAGATTGAGGGCGCCGTGCCCCGCGTCGTGGAGGCGCTCGCGCACCTCTACGTGGAGCGCGTCGCCTGCGGTGACAACCACACCGTCGTGTTGGCCAGCACCGGGTCGTCCAGCACCGACCGCGGCGTTGTCAAATGCCGCATCTTCGGCTGGGGCGACGCCACCAATGGGGCACTGGGCGGCGATCTGGTCGGGACCGTGTCGCACCCGGTGCCCCTGGCTGAGTTCCAAGGCGAGGACCCGTTCCAAATATCCTGCGGCGCGCGCCACACCGCCGTGCTCTGCGGCGAGGGCCGCCTGCTGACGGCCGGCTGGGGCATTCAGGGCTGCATGGGCCGTCGCAAGCCCGAGGACGACGACCATCTGCATCGCTTCGAGCCCGTCGCGGTGCGCGGCGCCCCAAGAGGCGAGGCACTCGCCTTCGTCGACGTGCACAGCGGCCACTCGCACCTCGCCGCACTCACGGACACCAACGAGGTCTACGTAAGCGGTGCTAATGAATGCGGCCAGCTGGGCCTCGGCGACCAAGAGCACCGCTCCGTGCTCACGCGTGTCGACTTCCTCTCGGGCCTCGGCGTCTCTTCGCTGGCCTGCGGAAGATTCCACTCGGCCGCCATCACCTGTCACGGCAGCCTCTATGTATGGGGCAGCAATGATCACGGCCAGCTCGGCCTCGGCGCCCACGTGCTGCACCAGACCGTGCCCGCGCTGCAGATCGTCGTCCCTGGCGACGTCAAACAGGTACACGCGGGCCATGCTCACACCGCCGTCGTGCTTCATCGGGCCACGGAGCGCAGCGAGGAGGACACGGCCAAGGCGCGCCGCCAGCACGAGGCTCGGGTGCGTATCTTCTGGGCGGACAAGCGTCGTCACGACCGAGAGCGTCAGGCGCGCGTCCTCTGCGGCCCGCAAGGAACACGGCCCGCCGAGCACACCCGCTCGGCCCTACAGCGCCGACTCGAGGCCCAAGCCGAGCAGCTTCGCGAACGGCGACAGCACTTGGGCAACAAACCACCCTGTGCGCTTGTCGCTGCCTTTTCGCCACGACTGACGAGTCGCGGCCGTCGCGCTCAGCCGACAGCGGCACTTCATGCGCCACAAAGCGTCGTGCCGCTCCCCCCAGGCGACCGCTCTCATGTGCTCCGCAAACATCAGGACGTCCCGCACGGTGCCCAAGTCTACGGCTACACCAAGCCCGCTACTACAAAGAAGACCAAAACGCATCGCAGCGGGCAAATGTCGACCAGGGCCGGCACCAGCAAGACGCAGCAGGCCTCCGAACTCGGAGCAGGGCGAGCCTAACTGTAAGTGTGAGCACTCAAACCTACCTATTACAAAGCCCCGTCTAATCTGTCAACGCTTGTTCTTCTTCTTGTTGATGTTGTTGTTGATACCGGCGTCGAGAAGGGCGGCGCTGGTTGGCAGCTGGAAATACTTTTGGCGACTTTAGACACACCATGTCGACATGCCAGTCCCCGTCAGGACCTAGAGGTAACCTGGAGGGCGATACACGAGAGTCCCCCAACGAAACCCCCTGTGGGTAGCAGATTTTGATGCCACGGCAAAGCTTGTCTGGCGTCTCCTTCAAAAGGTAGAATCTTAGGGAGCAACGAAAGCTTCAGCATAGTTTGGGTTGAACAGAAGTCCACGCCACATCTTAGAGAAGAGAAGCTACTTAGTTGGCCGAGGGGGGCTGAGAAGTCAAAGGTTCTACGCCGCTGCACCACCCGGCCGCCGCAATCAACCACCATGTGACCACGACGACGACCACTGGCAGTGCCCCTTCATTTACGAGAACTAAGTTAGAAGGAAAGGACCACCCCTCAGCCCCCCAGCGTGGACCGCCGGCGAACGGCGTGTCCCCCCCCCTCCTTTTTTTTCTCTCTCAAAGCGCGGCCCGCGGCCCGCGGCTCGAGCTGCAGTGCAGCTTCATCATGGGTCCCGACATAGCAAGCTTGAGGCTGGGTCGGAGCGACGGGAGCGATGATAGCTTGCACTCCACGGCTCGAAGTGGCCGCGGCGCGGCCGGGCCCGGGTGGTCAGTACCAGGACTCGGACACATGTACCGGGTACCCGGTACCACCTCCGGTTTTCTACACGCCAAGTGCTTGGTTTTCTACCGGATGCACACGTGCACGCAGCAGCAGCACCAAATCTACAACCTAGGGACAACAGCAAACCTGCAGGAGATGACGCACGGCATCTGCGAGAGTGCCACGCGCTTGGCTGTCGAGCAGCCAGAGCGGCCGCAATTTACTTGGCTGGACGACAAAGGCAAGGAGATCGCAAGGCTGTCACGCCGGGCGCTCGTGGCCGCTGCGCTTGGCGTATCTCGGAGCCTGGGACACACTTGGGGCGCACAGCAAGGCGACTTTGTGCTGCTGGTGTTCATACCTGGACTTGACTTCATCGTGGCCATGCTAGCCTGCCTCCTCGGCGGCTTCGTTGCCGTTCCAATGTACCCGCCAGACCCGGGCAATTCCAAGCCGGGGCTGGCAAAGCTGGCTAAGGTTGTCGAGGCGACCAAGCTCACGCACGTGCTCTCACACGCCACCTTTCTTCGCGCGAAGCGCCTCCTCATCGGCGCGAGCAAATTTCCGGCAGGTCTTAAGTGGCACGATGTGGGCAAGGCCAAGCCCGTGTCAAAGATCGCGCTGAAGCGCGTACCTGAGCCACAAGAGGTAGCCTTTGTGCAGTTCTCCAGCGGCAGCACGGGGGACCCGAAAGGTGTCTGCGTCACGCACGGCAACCTGAACGCCAACCTGGCTAGCATCTGCACGGCAATGGGAATTGGCGATGCCACGCGAGGCGTAAGCTGGGTGCCGTTCCACCACGACATGGGCCTTGTGGGCTGCACGCTGAGCGCCATTACCATGGGCTGTCCGATGGTGCAGTTCTCGCCAACCTCCTTTCTGCGAAACCCAGCGCTCTGGCTAAGCTCCATCTCCAAGTATCGCGCGACGATGACATGCGGGCCCAGCTTCGCCTTCGAGCTCGTGGTGCGCAAGGTTCCGCCCGCCGAGCGCGCGGCGCTCGACCTCAGTTCTTGCAAGCGATACTCGCCTGGCGCCGAACCGGTGCGCATGGAGACGTTGCGCCGCTTCGTGGAAGCCTTCGCGGATCAGGGCGTGCGCATGGAGTACTTGGACCCGACTTACGGCCTGGCAGAGAGCGTCATGCTGCTGTCCACGCACCAGCCGCCCAAGGGCCCGCGCACAGTGCGTTTACGCGCGAATTCCAAGCTCGCACCGGGCGTCGGCATCGAGGAGGACCAAGACGGCAGCGGCCTCGAGCTCATCAGCAACGGGCAGCCCGGTCCGGGAACCACGATCCACATCGTGCACCCTGATACGCGCACACCGCTTGAGGAGGGCCACATCGGCGAGATCTGGGCAACCGGCCCGAGCAAGGTCTGCGCGTACTTCGGAAGTCGGGAGCTCTCGGTGGCGCAGCTCAACGCTGAGCTCGCCACGCCTGACGGCCAGACCTACCTGCGCACCGGGGACATGGGCTTCTTGCTGCATGGCGAGGTCTTTGTATGCGGTCGCCTGAAGGACATGTTCATCGTGCGCGGTCGCAACATCTTCCCGCAGGATGTGGAGGCCAGCGTCGACGCCAGTAGCTCGGAGATCCGCCCCGGCTGCTGCGCAGCCTTTTGCCTGGAGCAGTCGGAGGACATTGTTGTCGTGGGCGAGGTGCGCGACGCGAGAATGCGTGACGCCCGCCGCCTCGCAGACACCGTGCGCGCCGCCATCATCGCCGAGCACGGGTTCTCGCCGCTCGCCGTCGTGCTCATCGAGCCGCGGAGTGTGCAAAAAACCACAAGCGGAAAGATCCGTCGCAGTGCCGCACGTGACGCCTTCGTGCAGGGCCAGCTCGCTGTCGTGGCGCGGAGCGACGAGGAGGGCGCTGATAGGACTTCGGTTGCTTCCAATGTCGACCTGGCGCCGCTCTGGGCCCTCCTGGACGCCGCTCAGGAGATGGACCTCCTCACGGATCCGGTGCAGGTGGGGCGCATCATTGCGGACCTGCACCTGGACGAGACGCCCGGACTCCAGGACCTGTGCGCAGCGTACAATGCGGAGCCCGTCAGCCTGGCGCCCCTGCTGACGAGCTTGCGCAGCGCCATGCAGACGCAGACGGTTCTCGCAGGCTTTGTCGCGGACCTGCTGCCGAAGGCTGCTCCCTTGCCCACGGCCGACGAGCTGCGCGGACCGCTCAGTTTCCTCTTCCTCGTGACCGCCTTTGTGGAGCGCATGCGCGAGCCGATGACCTCTGCAGCAGCCATGCCTCAACTCGTGAAGCGTATCATGCGCGAGCACAAGGGCATGGACGACGAGACCTGGTTCCACACCGTCGAGCGCGGCCTGCTCGTCTGGGCGGCGCGCATCGAACTAGAAAACCTCGCAGCACGGAGCGAGCACACAGCACAGAAGCAACGCGGTCTCGGTCTTTTCATCCTCGCCGCAGTAGCCGCCGAACTCATGGACGCAATGTCAGGGGACGTCAAGGAGCCATCGCCGTCCGCGGTGCTCGGTGCCGCGCTCAGCGAGGTCTCGCTGGATCGCGCCACGCGTGAGGTACCCTTCGATTTGTTCGCGCAGGCATACGTAGCTTGGAATACCGCCTTTATCGAGAAGGTTCGGCCTGGGAAGAACGACCTCGTCGATCGCGCCTTGCAAACGATCCTCTTCGTGCCTGGCATCATCAAGCCGTCCTCGAAACAAGCCTTTTTGCAGGACCGAACCGCTACGCTGCTGCTCATCGCTGGCGCCGACCCGATCCGCGCGTTCGGTGCGGAGCCGGCCTCGAAGCAGCCTCCAGTCGACACCGCCTCCTCGCTCGCCCGCATCACGCCTCTCCTCGGAGTTCCACAGGCAAGCGACGTCGCCAAGGACCTTATAGTTCGTTACGGGCCGGAGGAGAAGCGTGCCGAGGCGACCTCGCTCCTCGTCCGCTGTAATCGCGTACTCACCACGCCCCTCAAGAGCGGCATCCAGATGCAGCCGGAACTGTTTCTGCAGACGTGGACCGACCTGGGCTGCGAGGCAGTCACTGGCCGTGTCGGTGACACGCCTGAGGAGCGCCTCGACTGGCTGTTGCGTCGCGTCCGCGAGACGCTTCAGCTGCCGGCGCTTGAGCCGGATGCAGACCTCTTCGAGGCCGGCATGAGCTCGCTGGCCATGGTGAATGCCCTTACCCTCGTCGAGGCGCTGGTCCAGACCGGGGAGCTCATGGAGCCGGACCTCATCGCGACGAATCGTACCGTGCGAGCGCTCGCCGGGGCCGCCGAAGCGAAGCGCGCAGATGCGGCAGGGCGTACGGAGGACCTGCCCCACCTGGGCGGTCCAGCGCTTCCCGTGGCGTTGGCGTGCTCGCTGCAATTTCTCGGCGTCTGGGTCATCTTCTTTGAGACGCAAAGGCACGCCGGGCGAGCGTGGGATCGAGCGTCACATGAATTGACCAAGAGGAAATGAATCAAATGCCTCTTGTCTCTCTGGCACCAAAACAAAACGCCTGCCACGATGGGCTAATCGCCTGCTTCAAGCCTAATGGCGTTTGTGGCCTGCTGACTTGAAGTTAGGCTGTTAGCCCTAGCCAAGGCTAATGAGCTATTTGCTAATGACCTAATTTTCGGGCTTACGGCGGAGCGTGAATTCAGAAGTCAACGATTAGCGTTTAGCCCAGGCCGCAAAAGCTACCAAAAAAATTGTCCGCAAATAATTTTGGATGGAGCTTGACATCTGGTAAGCTTGTCGACCGGGCATAAAAGACATGTCTCAAATATCAGGCGAAAGGTCTCGCGTAGCGAGCAGGGCTCAAGGTTGATGAAAGCTTTGCATTGTGATGCTGGCGACCGGCCTGGTGCGGCGGGTGCTCTGAGGCCTTGCTCGCGCCGGTCAGCCGAGAGACGGACTTGCATTTCGCAGGAAGCGCGGGCCGACCAGCTCCGGCAGTGGCGGCGTGTGGAGCACGAAGCGAGCGCTCGAGGTGGCGCCAAACAGAGCTGCTCGCGACCGCGGCAGGCGGCTGCGGCAGGCGGCGGGCGGCGGCGGCGGCGGCTGCGGGCGCAGAGGCCCGCGGGGCCGAGCGGGGCCATGACGACGGCGGATCGCGGCTTTCGCTTTCGATGGTACGAGCCGGCGCGGCGCGGAATGGCTGCAGAGCAGCAGCCTGGCTGCTGCCGGAGGGGGAGGAGAAGGAGGAGGAGACTGACGAGCTTGGCCCGAACGCGGACGCGACGCGACGCAGCGAGACGCGGTTCGACTTCCCGTCGGCGGACCTCGCCAGCAAGGCGTGCCAGGTGCTCGAGGTGGATCCGGTCCTGAACGAGGACCAGGGCTGGCGCGGCTTCGCCACGGACGGCGCCGCGCTCGTAGTGTAGGTGGTCTGCGCAGGCAAGGACTGGCGGGCAGATAGACGGGCGGACAAGGGTTGCCAGGCTAGTGGACACTGACTCGCTCGGCAGGAATATTGAGGCGATCACGGCGAAGCAGCTGCGGGCCATTACCAACACGACCCTGGACATGCTGGGCGTCGTGGTGAGCACGATGCGCGAGTTTCCGGAGGAGGAGGAGGCGGACGGTGCGGCGCCCGAGGCGGCGCCGCCCGCGGCGGCAGCGGCGTCATCATGAGTCCAAGGAGGCAGCCGTTCTCTGAGTATATGCAAATCATTTTTCACCCCTCTGCGCCGTGTGCAGATCCTCGTTCACCCCTCTGCTGTCGCCCTTTCAGCGCGCGCGGCGTTTACTGCTGATTGTTGTTGCCGGCAGCGCCGTTGGGCGTGGTGTCCTCGGCGTCGTTGTTGCTCTTGACGGAGGAGGCGCGCGCGCCGGCCGAGCTCGCGCTGGCCGGCAGGAGCGTGAAGGCGACCGTCTCGCCGGCGCGCAGCGGGATGAGGAGCTCGTTCGGACCAAAGTTGCAGGCGGCAGGCACCTGTGTGGGCGTCTTGACAAGAGTGACGCTGCCCTCGTTGGGTGGGAGGCCGTAGAAGCGGGGCCCGTTGAGGCTGGCGAAGGCTTCAAAGTTGGCCATGGCGCCGGCGCCGTCAAAGGCCTCGGCGTAGAGCTCGATTGCGTTAAGGCCGGTGAAGACGCCAGCGCAGCCGCAGCAGGCCTCCTTGCCAGCCTGCGGGTGCGGCGCGGAATCGGTGCCGAGGAAGAACTTGGGGCTGCCGGAGCGGATGGCCTCGAGCAGCGCCTGGCGGTGAGTCTCGCGCTTGAGCACGGGCAGGCAGTACATGTGCGGGCGGATGCCGCCCTGGAAGATGGCGTTGCGGTTGTAAAGCAGGTGGTGCGCCGTGATGGTGGCGGCGACGTTGTCCGGGCAGCCCATGACGAACTCCACGGCCTGGCGAGTGGTGATGTGCTCCATGACGATCTTGAGCTGCGGCTCCTCTGCGACGAGCGTGCGCAGGTAGCGCTCAATGAAGAGCGCCTCGCGGTCGAAAAGGTCCGTGTCCGGGTCGGTCACCTCACTGTGCACGAGCAGCAGCATGCCGACCTCGGCCATCTTGGCGAGCGTGGGCCGGATGCGCGCCATGTCCGTCACGCCCGAGTCCGAGTTGGTCGTGGCGCCGGCCGGGTACAGCTTGCACGCGACGATCTTGCCCGTGGCGTGCGCGCGCTCGATCTCCTCGGGCGTCGTGTTGTCCGTCAGGTACAGCGTCATGAGCGGCTCAAAGTCCACGCCCTCCGGCACGGCCGCCAGGATCTCCTCGCGGTACTGCAGTGCTTGCTCCGTGCTCACCACGGGCGGCTTGAGGTTGGGCATGGCGATCGCGCGCCGGAACTGCCGCGCCACCATGGGCGTCACTGCGCGCAGCCGCGCCCCGTCCCGGAAGTGGTGGTGCCAGTCATCCGGCGCGCGCACCTCCACCTCTGCGCCCGCGTCCAGCGGCCCCGACTGCTGCACCTGCTGCGCCGCCATCGCTGCGCCGCGCTGCGCTGCGCAAGCTCAGACTTGCTGCTGCTGCCCCTCTGCCCGCCTCGCCTGCCTGCCTGCCGCGTGCCGCGCTGCTCGCGCGCCAGCTCGTCTGCGCCGCGCAGCCTGTGGCTCTGCTGCAGGCCGTCGAGTCCTGCTGCCTTTTGCCAGCCTGAGCTTGCCTTTTCTTGTCTTGTCAGCGACCATGGCGACAGGAAGAGGGTGGTCGCCGGGGAGGGCCGGCCCGTCGCAGCCGGACCACGCCCGCCACCGGTGCGACGTCTGACATGAGTCACGTCTCAGCGGCGGCGAGCAGCATCATCGTACCCATAGGCGACTAGCTGGAGCCCCCTTGCTTGTGCCCGACTTTCATGCGCACCGGTGCGACGTCTCAGCGGCGGCGAGCAGCATCATCGTACCCATAGGCGACTAGTAGCTCCCTTGCTTGTGCCCGACTTTCATGCGCGCCTTGACCAACTCATCCAGCCTCCTTTCCCTCTCAGGCTCGCCCAAAGGAATCTGACCGTGTATAGCATTGGCCTCCAGGCGAAGGACTCCCCGTCGATCAAAGTGTCCGCAATCAGCCACGGAGTAGTTAAGTCAGAGCAGAGCCCTCCTCAGCTCTGCCAGCCAGCTCGCCATCGAAGAGGCCAGCTCGAAGAGGCTTTGCTGACCCTCGCTCGAGGCTCGACCCGCGGCGGTTAACTGGCTGCTGAGCGGCCAGCGGCAAGACGGTCGCAGCCGCCGCCAGGCCGCCGGAAAGGCGCAGGAAAAAGCGCGCAAAGCGGAGGCCACAAGTCGGGCTCTCGTCGCTCGCAGTGGCCATGGTGGAGTTTTAAAAAGCGTTTCCACTAGTTAGGCTAGCAGCGAGAGCCGCCGAGCATCAGCCAAGGTCGGGACGCGCGCGCAGCAGAGCCGCGAGGAGGACTGCGCCCGCGGGCGGCAGCGGCGGCTTGGGTCGACGCGGCGGCGCGGCGGGCGGGCAGCGGCGGCCCGAGGCGGCTCGGCCGGCTCGGCTCGGCGCGGCTCGGCTCTGCTCGACGCGCGCGCGCGGCGGCGGCGGCCCCAGCGGGACGGCCTGGGCGGCGGCGAGGTTAGTCGGCTCCTCCGCAGGGCGCGCAAGGCGCGGGCAAGGCGCGGGCAAGGCGCGGCGGCGGCTGCGCGCAGAGGCAGGGCGGCGGCGGGAGGGCGGAAGCGCAGAGAAGGCCGGCGGTGCACGGACCCGGAGCAGACGCCATGGCGACCGTGGAGAATGTGCTCATGACGGCGCCGACCGAGGTGACGAACCAGGACCTGCGCAAGGTGTGGCGGTACCTGGTGGTGGCTGCGGTCTTCGCCGGCAGCATGGTGGCCTTCATGAGCGACGGCGGCATGGGCAACATTGACTCTCTGCTGGGCCAGTATGGCGTGTCGCGCGTGCCGCTGCAGGCCAAGGCGCTGGAGGCGTTGACGGGCCACGCGCATCACGACCCGGAGCAGGACATGTACGATCGCGAGGACGAATGGGGGCCGGCGACGGTCTTGGAGCTTTTGGATGAGGACGACGCGGAGGCACGCAACATCTCGCGACTGCCGCGCACCGTGGACATTCCCTACAACAGCTTCGTCACGGACATGAGCGAGCAGTACTTTTTGTTCTCGCCCAGCGGCGGCTGGAGCAACCAGCGCATGTAAGTAGGACGGAGGGATTCGTGCGCCGTGTTGCAGGTCTGAGCGACTGAGTGTACAAAGGTGGGGGAGAGAAAAATGACAAACTGACGCATAGGCACGTATGCTGCACGCACAGGTGCCTGCTGAGCGCGATCGGCGTGTGCCGCGACTACAACTTGACACTGCTTGTACCGCCGGCAGCGCGGCACAGCAACTTTGAGGACGGCTACCTGGAGCAGACGGTGGACACGACCATTCCGATGGATCAGGTGCTTGACCTCGAGTACATGTCGAAGGCTCTGGGCATCCGCATGGTGCCGCTGAACGGGACGCTCAAGGAGTTCTGGATCAACAAGCTGGGCGGCACGCAAAAGACCAGCAACCTGGTCACGTACCCGAAGTGGCCGGGCAAGCTCATGCTGGCCAACGGCAAGACGATCCAGAATGTGCGCAAGCAGATCAAGGAGGCCAAGACGCCCATCATCTTCGCCAAGGGTCGGTGGTACTCGCGCAAGTTCTACCCGGAGTGGTACAACGCGCACGTGCGGTACTCGCCGTACTTTCAGCACCTTTCTTCTCTCGTCATGAAGTCCATGGGCACGGACTTCGACGCCTTCCACATTCGGCTGGGCGACTACGAAGAGCGCGCGCTCAAGCGCAACGCCGACATTGGCGGCATGGTCGAGACCTCGCTGCACTCGGGCATGGCCATCGACCGCCCGGTCTACATCGCCACGGACGGCCAGGTGCGCGACGAGAACGGCGACTTCACGCGCTTCTTCGCGCCCATGGCCAAGTTCAAGCGGGTCGTCTCGCAGATTGACCTGGCCGAGATCCCGGAGGTCGCCGAGGCGCTCGTGGACTTCAAGCGCCGCCTGCCCACCACGCGCATTTACATGGACACCTTTGGCATGGTGGAGCAGCTCATCGCTTCCCGCTCCCGCACCTTCATCGGCACATCGGTCTCAACCTTTAGCCGCACCATCAGCCACATGCGCCACTACCTCTCCACGACCGTGCCAGACATGACGGCGCCCCCCACTCACCTGCCATGGCATGTTGGCTTCAGCTACCTCGCGGGCTGGAGTGGCCGTCTCGCCTTTCGTGCGCGCTCGCAGGACCTCAGCGCCGCCAATGATGACATCCCCTTTGGCCCCAAGGAGCCCAACACAGAGCCTGACCGTCTCATCGCCGTCAAGGCGCACTCCAACAAGAAGGGGAACCGGAAGAAGGGCGGCAAGGACGCTGCTAGCACTCTCTGATCTGTCTGACCCAAGAGGAGATGTGGCCTGTGTAAGGCAGACAGACAGACAGACAGACAGACAGACAGTCACACGTCAGACAGACAGACAGACAGACAGTCAGTCACACAAGCAAACACAGAAGAGACAGAGAGAGACAAAGAGACAAAGAGAGCCAAAGATAAGGAAAGAGACACGGTGGAAAGAAAGAGGGATCCTCGACCGGGTAGCGGCCCGCCCACCCGATCGGGCACCGGCTCGCCCACCCGATCCATACTCTTTGCGCTTCTCTGTGGTGGGCGGGGTGGGGGTCGTCGTCGCCCATCACGCACCTACTTTCCAGGCTGCGCTGCAGATAACCGAGCGCTGCAGATACGCAAGTCACCCGACACGTGCAGCAGCACTCCTGCGTCAATACACATTGTAAAGTGTGGCATCGTGAGCGCTATAAACGATTTTCCGATTGTGAGTCTGGCCCTGTCTTGAACTTTCCCTACCACGCCTTTCCAGCCTCCCTTCAATTTGGTTGCTGTGAAACGACGAGATACCGCAGACCAAGCCTTGCTGCCCTCCCTTCCGAGTCAGGTTGCTGGCCGCACTGGCACTGGCACTCACTGGCAGGGACTGTGGCTGTGCGAAGCGATGAGTCATCCCAGACCAACCGGTCCTTCAAGTTCAAGTTGATGGCCGGGCCGGGCGGCCGCCGCATCACCGACAAGTCGTCTTCCTCGCCGCTGCGCCCGCGCCCGAGGTCGTTTGCTCTCCAACACAGCAGTCAGCGCATGGCGCGCACGAAGCCGAACTTGAAGACGAACGAGGTCCGTGGCCGCCGCTTCCCCTCGTGCATGGCATGCACGCCCACCATCATCTCCGTCACCGTCACGAAGGCCGCCGTCTCCGAGCAAGTTGAATGCCCCAACGGGAGCCAACGCAAGGGCGCCAAAGCGGCGCGCAAGGGCACCAAAGCGGCGCGCAAGTAGGGAATCGGTTCACCATAGGCGCGGCTGCCAACCGTGGCACTCTGGCAAATCGCAGACGCCGCCGGAGGAGTCCTGCGCGCGCGGCGGCGGCGCGGCGCGGCGCGGCGCGGCTCGGCGCAGCGGCGCGGCGCGGCTCGGGCCGGGTCGGGTTGGCTTGGGCCAGGTCGGGTCGGCTCGCGCGCGCGGGCGCGGCTGCGCGCTCGAGCTGCAGAACGCAGAGAGGTCGCGCGCGGCGTGATAGAGAGGCAGGCGGGGCCCGGGCCGCGTCGGCTCGAAGCAGGCCGCGGCGACGGAGGTGCCGGGCGGCGCGCGAGCGCAGAGGCGGCGGCGCGGGGAAGAGGGCAGAGAGCATGGCGCTCTCGGCGAACACGGCGCTCTTTGGCGCGGCTATTCTGGCGCTGCTGTTCGTGGCGCTGCTGGAAGGGTCCATAGACGGCGGCATCGGCAACATCAACAACGCGCTGGGCCAGTATGGCGTGTCCAAGGTCCACATCTCCGAGCTGACGCACCCGCTGGAGGGCGCGCTGAGCAGCGACCCGGACGCTGAGGAGACCGAGGACGAGTACGGTGACGAGGTATCGTCGGTCGGCGAGGTCTTCGACCTCTTCGACCCGATCGAGTTCGACGCCTCGCGCAAGGAGGCCATCTTGCCGCGCACACTCGACTCGGAATACAACGACGTCAACCTGGACGGTTCCAAACAGTACTTCCTGTATAGCCCCAGCGGCGGCTTCAACAACCAGATTCTCTGCATGCTCGCAGCAATCTCCTTTTGCCGCGAAAACAACTTCGCGCTCATCGTGCCCCCAGGAGGCAAGCACTCCAACTTCGAGTAAGTCCTTTCGTGTCTTGATCATGAACGAGCCCGGCCCAGGGTTTCTGACGAGCACCGGCGTCTCGCGCACACAGAATGGGCTACTACAAACAGCCGGTGGAGACCACGGTGCCCATGGACCAGCTCATGGATTTGTCCTACATGAGCAAGGCATTCGGCGTCGAAATGATCGCGTTGAATGGCACGCTGGCACGCTTCCACAAGGAGGTGCTAGGTGGCGGCAAAAAGTCTAACAACATCGTCACTTACCTCAAGTGGCAAGGCAAGATGAAGGATGCTGGCCCGGCCCTTGTGCAGAAGGTGCGCGACCAGGCCAAAGTCGCCACAACGCCGGTCGTCTTCGCCAAGGGCCGCTGGTACAGCGGTGGCCGCCGCATCATGGAGCCCTGGTACCAGGGTCATGTGCGCTACGCGCCCTATCTGCAACACCTTTCGCGCATGATCGCGCAGGAGTTCTTCAACGATGACTTCGACGCCTACCACGTGCGCCTCGGCGACTACTCGCGCAAGGCACAGCTTTTCGCCAAGGACGGTTCGGGCTTTGTGGACATGTCGCTCGCCCATGGCTTCTCCCCCGAGCGCCCGGTATACCTGGCCACGGACGGCCACGTGTACAAGAACGCGGAGGGTCTCGAGTACACGGACTGGTTCAAGCCTTTCAGCGTCTTTGCAAAGGTCATCCCGGAGACGCGCCTCGCCGAGAGCGAAAAGGTCAGCCGCATGCTCATCGACTTCAAGAACCGGTTGCCCAACTCGGATGTCTATCGCGACATCTTCGGCACCGTCGAGCAGCTCGTGTGCGCGCGTGCGCGAACTTTTGTCGGAACCTCCGTGTCCACCTTCACCAAGACCATCGTCGAGAAGCGCAGCCACCTCAGCGCCGCCTTACCCGACATGCTCACTTCTGCCCCGTGGTCAGACGGCATGACCTACACGATCCGCTGGAACGGGAAGATTAAGAGTGAGGCGCCTACCGAGCACTTGGCCCCTGGCCTTGACGATAGCGATGTCGACGACGGTGGCGACGACGACGACGATTCCGAGGACGACTTGACCGGCGACGACGGTGGTGCTGAGTGAGGCGCTGAGTGAGGGCGATGAATGCGACCTGTGACGACGAGACCGAGACGAGACGAGACGAGACGAAACGAAACGAGACGAGAGAAGGCGAGACAGAGCGAAGCGAATCAAGAACGAGACAATCAAGTCCACCTGAAGCGAGACGTGGTTTCCCGAAGCGCCATCTTCTTCCGTTCGCCGCGCGCAGAGCGTGGGCTACTGCTGCTGCTACTGCTGCTGCTACTGCTGCTGCTGTTGCGGCTGCTGCTGCTGCTGCTGCTGCTGCTGCTGCTGCTGCTGCAAGCAAGCCCTGGGGACCGGATCGGGCCTGGTCTGTTCAGCGTGTCCTGCGTGTCAGCTTGGTATTTCTGTGCGTCCCCTGTCAATTGATCTGTTGCTACCGTGAACACTTACTTTCTCTTGAGATCATCCTTGCAGGCCAAGCTGTGGAGCCCCGCGTGCGGCAGTGCATCCGCCGGCGTGTCCCGCTGTGATCTACCTCGCTTTCATCGACCCGCCGCCGCCGTCGCGGACTCGCAAAACGCGGTCGGCTCCCGCTGCCGGCACGGCGCGAGAGCGGCGGTGGCGGCAGCGCGGGCAGCGACGCTGGCACGAGCGCGGCCGAGGCGCCTCGCTCACTGCCAAGCGCAGGCCGACCGGCCTGCCGGCCGGCCCGCCGGCCGGCGGCGCCGCGCGCTCGCAAGATGCGGTTGACGGAGAAGCTCGCCATCGTGCTGGGCGTTGCCGTGGCGCTGGGCCTGCTCAGCTATGCCTCTTTCATGTCCGTGATGGAGGACCTGCAACACACCGCGCAAGTGGTCGACCACGTGCGGCAGGAGGGTGCCTCCTCCTCCTCCTCGTCGTCGTCGTCGTCGTCGTCGTCGTCGTCGTCGTCGTCGTCGTCGTTGTCGCCGTCGCAAGGCGGCCGGAGCCAGAATGACGGCGACGACATTGACGAGGAGGAGAACAACTCAAGCGACAGCGCTTACGGTGGCGACGGCCGCAGCTCGGGCGGCGAACGAGCCTCGCTGCAGAAGCAGCAGCAGCAGGCCGCGAGCCGGGCGGGCCAACCAAGTGGGGACTTTGCGTTGCCCGCGCGAGGCTGGCATCCGGAAGCACGGCGCCGAGACTTTGCGGCCTTGAGCGGGGAGGTGAGCGCCACAGCTCGGCGTGCAGGCGCGCCGTACGCGCGGCCGGAGCTGGAGGATCCTGGCACCGAGTATTTGCCGTTCGACGAAAGCGCCGTCCTGGACGCCTGGCGCGAGGAGCCGCGGCTCGTGTACGACCTGACCGTGATTCGACTGCGGGACGCCTTCGGGCTGATCGACGACGGCGCAACGCTCGAGGAGCTGGAAGACATGTTCTCGCGCGCCACAAGCATCTATGCCAAGTACAACATCTACGTCCGCGTGAGCCGCGCGGAGCTGGCAAACTGGCACCAGCTGGACCGCAAGCGGTCGCTCGACTATCTGGCGTACGTGGAGGGGCCGGACCTGGCGGAGCTGACGGTGCTGGAGTCGTCGCGCGTCACATCGGCGCGCGGCGAGGACGCCAAGTTCGCGGCCTGGATGAAGGCCGCGTACATGAAGGAGTACGGGGTTCCGCTTCTGGAAAAGGCGTCCAAGCTGCCGCGCGGTCTCAAGGACACCCTGGGCAACGCGGACCGATACAATTTCCAGCGCAACCTGCTGGACTGGATTGTGGGGTTCCCGATGCGCGTGCCGCCGTGGAACCTCATCAATTCCTCGCCGCTCTTCCCGGTGTTCTACTTTCACATGCGCAACGGCGAGTGCCGCGGCAGTCGCGTCTTTGCACGCACCGGCTCATGTTGGGAGAGGCGCAAGCCGATCTACGACCCAGAGACGGGCGCCTTGCTGCGCAACGCCACGTGCCGGCGCTTCCAGGGCAATCTGCGCTCGCGCGCCGCTCAGCCCGTGCAGGTGCTGGAGCACGAGTCGCGGCGCATGCGCGGCGCGGCGGCGGGACGCATGCTGGCGCATGAGCTCGGCCACAACTTTGGCGAGCACCACCCAGAGTCAGTGTGCAAGCAGTGGCCGACTTGGGAGGCCGGTAACCTCATGTACCAGCTCCGCTACGTCGGGCTCACGGCCGGGGGCGCCAGCGCCAGCGCCAGCGCGGCCGGGGGCGGCGCGCTCGGTGGCGGCGTCGCCTGCCCGAGCACACCCGTGCCGGGCCAGGACTTGGCCACCTCGCTGGACAACGCCCAAGTTGCGCGCATTCGCGCACTGTTGAGAAACAAGGACGTGCGGTCCTCGCGGCCTGTGCCCGGTGCGCAAACCGTGGGCGAGACCACCATGCAGCTTGGCTCTGCCGCCGAGCACGTTTCGGAGCCCTTTCGGATTGCCCGGCGCGGCTTCTACTCGCCCATTCATGAGGGCGTGCGCAAGCTGCCCTGCAACCTGCACCAGCCGCTCGTGGTCTTCAGCCTGCTGCCCGCGCCGCGCGCCGGGCGTGTCTCGCGCGTGCGCTGGATGCCCGCGCACCCGTATGTGATGCACTTCGCCGTCGAGGTCCTCGTTCTTGAGCGCGCCGCGTCCTCTGCGATTGCTGGCAGGAGCGCCGACGAGGCGCGCTTCGCCATTCGCCGGCGCTCTGGCCCGATCTGGCTTCCGCACTCGCACCAGCGCATGCACCGCGAAATCGATCTGCCTGGCGGCGGCCTGCGCATCGACGAGGGCCAGCTCGTGGCGCTCGCGCGCCTCGACGGCCGCTCGCTTGACATTGACACTGCGCGCTACGCGTCTTCCAACGTGCTCTTTAGTGACGTCTCCGGCCCGCTCCCTAAGGTGTACGACAACATCCACGACGCGCTCGCGCCCGACCACCTCCCGGACGCCTCCATCTACCCCAGGGTCGCGCTCAGCCGCAAGCGCAGGGACGCCTTCCACTTTTCGCCCGATCTCCCCACGCTCGACGCCGCTCATCTCCTGGCGCGACAGGGGCCCGCCGCCTACCCCGGCGTATGGTGCTCCGTCCTGCTCGCCAACTACGACCTTGTAGGTGGCTAGCTAGCTAGAGTACCAGCCACTTGAACATGATCGTGAAGATGGAAACGAAGACTGCATTCATTTCAGACGACTTCATCGCCCTCCATGGTTCTGTCACCGAGCTATGCCCGAGCAAGGCAGAGTCAGCCGTCGAGAGCTTTGACGTGTGATGTGTGACTGCGACAGTACATGCCCCGGGCCAATGATCAGACGTCAACGTGCAGCCTGGCAACCAGCAAGTCAGGTGGCTATCCATGCTCACCGCCGCGCTCTTACTGTTAGGGCACAGTGCCCCGCGGACAGAGGAGTCTGACCTGTGTGCCGTCGAGTTTATTCGCCTTGGGACACGCAAGGGGAAGTGCAGCGTCGCTGTCTGTAGTGTAGCTACGGGAACCGCGGATCATACTGGAAGCTCAAACGCGTAGAAATGGCGTGCCGGAGACGCTCAGGAAGTCGCGAATGCGCTCTCACCGGCGCGCTGCCCTTCATGCACGATCGAATTGCTGACGTATCGCAGGCACATGGCCAGCATTCTTCCAACGTGACAGCCCCTTATGATGCGGTCATTGGACGGCCCCGACACCGTCGCCGAGCGCCGCGTCTGCGACATGTGCCGACTCGCGAAACACACCAGCCACCTGCAGCTTGGAGTGGCAGAGTGAAAAAATTTGGTCCTGCCAAGCGCTCCATTCCGCACGTGGCACCTCAGCCTGAGTGATCGTTCCCTTCAAGTTGTCCGTGGAGTCCTTGGTCTTTGTGTACCACCCGAACGCGCAACACTGCACAATCACGAGTTGTGCAGCCTCCCAAGCCAGCCGCGCCGCGGCACTCCACGCTGGACTACGACGCTGTCAGACTGTGAGCAGCCAGCAGCCAGCTTGAGCGCTACGAGAACCACGACATCGAATCTCGCTGACTTGCACAACACCCTCGCCCACCCGGCCCTCGCCCGCGCCACGCGCCGGCCCGAGGTGCTTGCTGCGAGTCGCTGCCGCGAGGGGGTGGGCAGTGCGTCTTTCGCAGCGCGTGCTCCTAGCGCCTTGTCTGCGCTCGGACCACGACGACGGACCTTCAGCAGAAACTCGCTCCGCAACCCCGTGCCCAGGTTCCCGCGGCCGGACGTGCTGCACGTGCATCGCACCAGAGCACGTACATGCATGCAGGCAGGTAGGCAGGCGAGCGAGCGAGCGAGCGAGCGAGCGAGCAAACCCCGAGCACGTGGGCGCTAGCGAGGCGCGAGCTCAAGCTCGCCAGCCTCGCCAGCCTCGCCAGCCTCGCCAGCCTCTAGAGGCACCGCGGCGATCGGCAGGTCAGCTTCCGCGCCGCCGGCGGCCAGCGCCTCGACGGGGCGACGGCCAAGGCGTCCGGGATCATGAGCGCCAGCGCGAGGTACTTCAAGGTGGACAACCTGACGCGGCAGCAGGAGCAGAACCTGCTGCGTGAGGGCAAGAATGTGCGGAACTTCGGGCGACTGGATGAAGATAAGATCGAGGAGCTGGCGGCCGGGGAGCTGGACATGACGCAGGACCCGGCGCAGCTGCTCAAGAAGCGGCGGCCGTGGCGGCTGCAGCGCTTCCTGCAGGAGCTCATGGCGGCGCAGGGCGTGCGCTTCGGCGTGACGCAGTACGCGGACTACAAGGTGCGTATTCTCAACGGCGGCGTGGAGGGGGTGCTGGGCCGAGAGATGCATGGGACGCTGGGGAACATGCTGCAGGCGGCGGTGCGCAAGGCTCAGGGGCAGTCGGAGCCGAACTGGTGGGAGAACTTCAGCCTGTGGCGGTCGCTCCTGGGGACGAGCCTGGTGAATCTTCTTCCGGACAGGCCGTTCGCGCTGTACATTTTCGCCAAGGACCCGGTAGGCGACGACGTGCCCATCTACTACTTTGAGCTGGAGATCAAGGGGAACACGGACCGGCACGTGCTGCTGTGGGAACTGGACCAGGTGCTCGTGGACAAGCACCGTGTGGCGCGGCCGCACGAAGGCACCAAGGCGTCCGAGTACTGCAGCGCGTACCAAAAGGTATACTTTTACATGAACTGGGAGGAGAAGGCGCCGCGGCGCGTGGTGCGCGCCGTGGTGAGCGACCTGCCAAAGCGTAGCAAGGAAGACTGGGACGAATGGCTGGCAGAGCGCCACGAGGACAAGTGGTCCGACGCCGTCATCGCAATCATCGTCATCGCCATCTCTACCTTCGCCTCGATGACGGTCGTCACCGGCCAGGGTGTCATCAGTCTAATTGCCGGCGTCGTGGTCGCCGGCATCGCCAGCGAAGAGTGGCTGCCGCCGCAGAGCGTCATCCTGGGCGCGATCGCGCGCTTCTACAACAACGAGTCGCTCTCGCTGCGCATGTACTACCGCACGGACTTCACCCTGTCCATCAAGAGCGTGCTCATCTCTTTGCTCGCGTCTGTCGCGGAGGTCTCCGACATCATCTCGCGCCTGGGCCAGGACGCCTCGGATGGCAGTCAGTGCGACCCGCACGGGCCGTGGGCCATTCCCGAGGCGGAGTGCCCGAGTGGCCCGCAGACCAGCACGAACGCCTGCCCAGCCCCGCTCGGCTTCTCGCTGTCCACCACGGACTCCAGCGGCACGATCGAGTGCATCTGCTGCTACGTCACCAACAACGACCTGATCTTGGCTGCGGCAGCCATCATCAACATCGCGCTGCTCCTGCACACGGCCTTCGCGGGCGTCTACGGCCACTTCTCGCACTCCGATTTCCCCTCGCAGGCGTCCTACATGCCCAAGATCTACGTCGAGCGGTCCGGCTACTTCCGCCAGCTCGTCATGGACTGCCGGCCGGTCGAGGAATTCTGTTCCGTCTTCCGCCCGCTGCTCCACTGGCAACGCGGCGTGCAGAACCGCTTCCTGGGCGAGACCATCGACCTCGGCGCGCCCGGGTCGCCGCCCTCCATGGTCTGTTACTGGCTCGCCACGCCCGCCAGCGCCAAGATCGCGCAGCAGTACCTCGTGTACGGCGACAGCACGTCCTTCTCTCTGCTGCCGCTCGCCCTCATCGAGCAGGTCATTGGCCTCCTCGGCGGCTTGCTCACCATCCTCTTTGACGTCCCGGTCACCCTCGCGCTCCTTGTCGTGCTCCTCATCAAGCAGACGCGACTCGTGCCACGGCCCATCGTCCGCGTCATGGTGGCCGCCTGCATGCACCTGTACGACCCGGTACAGGCCGTGCTCTACGTGGTGGACCTCTATAACGCCATCATCGCCAGACTCATCGATCTCGAGGCGCTCGAGTGCCGCGGCCGCTCCACAGCGCGCCTCTACCGCTGGGCCCTCATGCAATCCGTGCGTACTGGGCGCTCCTCGAACCATGCCTGGAAGTTTGGTGACCACATCTACGACGATGGCTACTACCGCTGCTCCGATTGCATCATCGTCAACCCGCGCACGCCCAAACTCGGCATGATCGGCGCCAACAAGCTCTTCTTCCGCCGCCACAAGCTGCTTTGGACCACCACCAACGGCGTGCGTTACGTGAACCCTTGCCTCTCCTGCGGCGACAACACCGTCTCGCGCCGCACCTCGCTCATTCGCCAGATCAGCGACCGGGAGGTCGACGCCGCCGCCCCTGATAGCGACGGCAGTGACATCCCCGACGTCAACGAGCCCGACTTCGACGACGAGCGCGACGGAGACGAGGATGAGGACGTCGACCTCTCCAGGTACATGACCCCGGCCGCTGCGCTGGCCGGCCGCAAATTCAACTGAAAAGTAACACTCCAACGAGAGGAGCAAGCAAACGTCTCTCTCCTATTACCATTACCTTGCTGTGCCATTCTCTGCTGGCTGGTGGGGTACTCCACGGCACGGCGGCGAATGTCATGGTCGTTCCCCTGCGCCGCCTCGGCGGAGCACCACTGGCGCAGCGGCCGCGCCACGAGCTCGTCCACGAAGTGTGCCAGAGAGCTTATTAGAGTTAGCTGTGCTGTACGGCTGCATCATGTCTCGGTCCTTCCCCGATGCGTGCTTAACTTGAGAAGTTGTGACATGCTCTTCTTCTTCTGATAGGCTTCATGAGTCGAGTCAGGCCTCACGTTCCCCTGGGTTCCTCCCCCCCCCCGGACTCCGAACTTGAACGTCATGCCCGCGGCGGCCACTTGGAGAGAGAAGGGAGAGGAGAACTTGGACCATAATCTCAACGCTCGCCAGGGAGTCCTCGACCGTGCGCCAGGGCGGCGGCTCGAGGCACGGAGGGCAGCCTCGCGAGGCGAGGCGCAGCGGCGCGGCGCGGCCCGGAGCTCTTGCTTGTGAGGCCGGCGCTGCCTGGCCGCGCGCCATGGGCGAGACGATGCAGATTGCGCGGCCGGCAACCTTGGAGGAGCTGGCCACGGCGCTGGAGAACTTCGCGCAGAATGACGCCGCGACTCGGGCGGAGGTGCAGCTTAGAGATGATGCGCTGTACAGCGTGGACGCGGACTCGGAGCGCGCGACGACCGCATCGCCGTGGCTCATGGAGGTGCCCGCGGGCAAGACCGTGGTGGTGGACGGCCACGGCGCGAAACTCCAAGGCGCCAGGCCCAACAGCGGAGACTCGTGGCGGCCCGGCAACTGCGGCTTCTTTCGTGTACACGGGACGCTGGAGCTGCGCGACGTCTCGCTCGAGCGCGGCAGGGTGCGAGGTCGCTTCGGTGGAGCCGTGACCGTGCTGCAGGGCGGCGCGCTGCGCATGGAGAACTGCGTGGTGCGCCATTGCGTGGCCGAGGGCGAAGCCGGCGGTGACGGTAGCGACTTTGGCAGCGGCGGCGGCGGCGGCGGCCAGGGCGCCTGCGGCGGCGCCATCTTTTGCTTCGGCGGCTCCGTGCACCTGGAGCGCTGCGTGCTGCAGGAGAACGAGGCGCGCGGCGGCAACGGCGGCAAGGCCTTCCGCAACAATGGCCGCTTCACGGGGTGGGGCGGCAACGGTGGCGGCCCTCGCGGCGGCCGAGGCGGCAAGGGCTCCACGCCTGAGGATGGCCTGGAGGGCGAAGCTGCTGGCAAGGTGCAGCCCGGCGACGAGTGCAGCGGCGCGGCTGGCGGCGGTGGGGGCGCTAGCAGCGGGCCGACCGGGTTCAATGGCGGTGACGGCGCCTGGGGCGGCGGCGGCGGCGGCTCTGGCGCAAAAACTGTGGGCGGCAGAGCGTCTTCGAGGCCTGGGAACGGGGGCTTCGGAGGAGGCCGAGGCGGGTGGCCCGGGTCCAGCTCCGGGTCTGGCGGTGGCGGCGGCGGTGCCTTTGGTGGCGCGGTCTGCGTACTGAACGGCCGCAGCCTTGTCCTTCGCGAGTGTACGATGACTCGCAACCGCAGCATCGCAGGCCGTGGCGGCACACATTGCTGGGGCTGGCCCAAGGGCCACGCTGGTGAGTCGTACGGCGGCGCCATCTTCTCGATTGGCACGCCAGACGTCCAGTACGACGGTGAAGGCTCGGTCCGGCTTGCCTTCAACGAAGCCACGAAGGGTAACAACGTGTTCTTGTCGGAGCGTGAGCAGGAGGTCCTTTTGGCGCCGTTGCTCACCTGTACGTCGGAGGACATCCTAGTGACTCAACTCGCCTCGTGCGTGCTGCGGCGCGGCCAGTCCTCGACGGCGCTCCCGCTTGATGTGGCGCGCGACATTTTGCAGACCTATTTGGGCTGGGGGGACAGCGACTAGGGCAGCGACGTTCCTCATGTGCTCGGCCACATCGCGGTGGACCTGCTCGGCCACATCGCGGTGGACCCGGCGCAGTTTGGCCCAGCGAGGCCTAGCTAGCGAGGCGGTGAAGCCGGGGGGGGGGGGGGGGGGGGCCACGGCGTTTTTGTGTTACCAGGGGGCCCGGTTGTGTGGGTGAAAACCAGCAAAACGGACCGTG
>JABLUY010000231.1:0-57916 GCA_013306675.1 Thraustochytrium sp. TN22 | reverse complement strand
CGCGCCGCGCCGCGCCGCGCCGCGCCGCGCCGCGCCGCGCCGCGCCGCGCCGCGCGCGACCGGCCTTCTCGAGTTGGCGCTCTGCGGCTCGCACTCGGACTCGGACCCGGACTCGGACTCGGACTCGCACGGCGAGGACTCGGCCGCGCAGAACTCGGAACCGGGTCACGAGCCGGGGCCAGACGGGACCAGCGAGGGGCGGGGCGCTGCAGACGGCCGCCTCCGAGCGGCCCTCGCGAGCGGCGCGCGGGCGCGGGGCCGAGGAAGAGAAGGCCGCAGGCCAGGGTTTCTCTGCCGGAGTCTCTCTGTCTCGTCTCTCTGTCTGTCTGTCTGTCTGTCTGTCTGTCTGATCAGCGATGATCGTGCGTGAGCGAATTTGACATTTGGTGAAGAGGAAGACAGCCTCAGCAGGCTCGAGCTTGTCACGCGAGCCGGCCGGATGCACGTTCCCCTCCGAGTCCGAGTCGGCCTCCACGGCGGTCGCGGCGGCTGTAGAGGCCGGCGGCGGTGCCGTGGCAGAGCTGCTGCAGGGCGCCGGGAGAGACGCCCCAGGAGCGGGCGAGCAGGAGGTAGGAGGCCCACAGGTTCTCGTAGGTGATGGACACGCAGTCGATGGGCCAGTTGCCCTCGAACATCTGTGTGGTTCGCGGAGGCGGCGTCCGAGTCAGAGCGACCTTGGTCAAGCGCGCCTATCGGACAGCGAGCTGCGGTGGGAAAACAAAACGTACACTGCGCTGCGGGCCGAAGAGCTCGTACGCGGGCGTGAGCCACGGACGCTGCGCGTCCGCCGCAGCCTGCGCGCTGGGTGGCGCGTCCTGCTCGTCGAAGCCAAACCCGCAGTACGCCATGAGAAGACCGCCTAGCTTCATACGTACATTCGGGCAGGCCGCAAGCAAGCCAAGGCCGGACTCCCACGCGGCGCGCATCTCTCGCTTCACCTCGGGCTTGGCGTACTCAAAGTCGCCAATGATGCCGCCCGAGTGGTTGCACACAATATCTGCGCGTCGTTGTGAGTCACGTCAGCGTCAGCGTCAACGTCAGCGTCAGCGTCTTGCGCCCGCGGGCGACCCAAGGCCCAGGCATGGCTTACCGAGATCAGGCACCGCGGCAGCAAGCTCCGCGAGGAAAGGCAGCTGGTGGTAGAACAAGTAGACGTCGAGGACCAAACCGCGGTCCGCCATGATCTGCGCGTTGCGCACCACCTCCGGCGAACGCAAGAAGTCGTGCGGGATCGGATCCGTCGTGAAATGCGCCTGCTCCACGCCTTTATCAAAGAAGTGCCGCACGCCGGGGCCGCGCCGCTTGGGCTCAATCACCGTCGCGGCGTACCGAATACCGGTGAATCGCGGACTGGCCGCCGCGTGCGCGTCGAGCAGCTCCTCGAAGAGCGGCGCCGGCATGCCCAGTGAAGGTACGCCCGCCTGGATCGCCACCACGCGCGCCTCGCGCGCCCTGGCCTCCACCGCGCGGGTCTCCCCGACGCTCGCTAGGTGCGCCGGAAGACCTCGGTCGTAGAACGCCCTACACTCAACGTAAACGCAGCCTTTGACCTTGACGCGCCCGAAGCTCGTCAAGAGCTCCTCGGCCTCGAAGCGCTCCGCGCCGGGCAACCGCCGCCCAAACGTCTCATACCGCGCTGGCGGTGGCTCGAGCCCGCCGGGCCACATGTGCATGTGCGGCTCCATGACCTGCAAGTCGCCCAGCCCAATCTCCTCCAGCTCCTCCTCGCTCAGCCGCGGGCTCTTCGCCGCCCAGGCGCGCAGGTCCGAGCTCGCTGCGCCGTACCTCGTCGCCGCCGTCGTCAGCGGCCTGCACGCGACCCGCATCTCGCCCTTGCCCCGTGCCTCGCCTCCTCCTCCTCCTCCTCTTCCTCCTCCTTCAGGTTCTGCTTCTCCGCGCGCGAGCGCGACAAGGTGGCATGCATCTCGCGCTGCGCGCTCTGGCTTACCTGCCTCGTCCAGCTTCCAGCCAGTACCTGGCCAGGCCGTGGCCGGACTCGACGACCTCGAGGCCGGGGTCCTCCGGGGTCCTCCGGGCCGGCCGGCTCCCGCGCGTCTCGACCTTGGTCCTGGAGGTTCTGAGGTCCTGGAGGTCCTGGAGGTCCTGCAGGTCCTGGAGGCCCTGCAGGTCCTGGAGGTCCTCCATGGCATGGCGCTCAAGTTCTCCTCTGCTGCCGCGCGCCTTTTTGTCGCTGTCAGCAGAACAGGTTGGAGGCGCGTGCACGCGGCGGCGCGCGCGGGCGGCGGCGCGGCAGCGGGCTTCGGCGGCGGCGGCGGCGGCGGCGGCGGCCGCGACAGGGACAGCGGCCGCGGCAGCGACGGCGCCCGCGCCCACGGCGCCCACGCCGCGCGATGAGCGGGAGGAAGATGGCGGCGACCTTGATGGTCGCTGCGGCGGGGCTGGCGGCGCGCGGCGCGGCGGCGCGAGAGCTGGCGAGCGGAGGGCTCACGGAGGTGGCGGCCAACTACACGAGCATCCCGTGGAGCTTCGTGGAGGCACTGCCGGCGAGCCAGTGGACGGGCGACGGGTACTCGTACGACTGCTCCTCGTGCGTGGGCAAGGTGACGCTGGACGGCGAGGGCCCGGAGAGCAATCGCACGCTCTTGTGCCACTTCTGCCCGGACCCTGACGTGGCGGGCCAGGGCTTTTGCTCGTGCTCGCTGCCGGGGGAGGCCTTTGTGTGCCCGTGGGCCTCGCTGCCGGTCATCATCGACGGCTGCGGCCTCGGCTATTCCATCTCGCCTGCGCTCGCCTTCCTCATGGTCCTGTTCTGCTTCATCGTCATGGCCTGCTTCATGGTGGACGATCTTACCAAGGAGCTCCTGCAGGAGAAGCTCGAGATCCGCCGGCGCCGCCTGGAGGCCGCCAAGAGGAGCCCCAGCGACGCTTCTGACGAGAATGACCAGTCCTCCTCGGAGGACGTTTTCCCCGACGCCAACCGCATCCGCGATATCGAGCGCGCAGACGGCCGCTTCGCCTTTAACATCAACCTGCCGCTGCAGCGCCTGCGCATCCAGCGATTCGCGCGGCGACGAACTGTCCCGAGCCGCATGGAGATGGTCGCCTCCGACGGCGCGGCATTCCCCACCAACAACACCACCACCAGTGGCTAACGCTCCCCTGTATCCGTGTGTCTCTCTGTCCTCTTTGTTTGTCTAAGAAGCCGAATGTGCATCTATGGATTCTGCTTTGTGTATGTGACCGTGCGTGCGGCGGTGCGCTTTCGAAGCTTCTTCCACCAAGGAGAAAGAGCCACGGCAAGCAAAAGCCGTGTCACTCGTTTTCCTAGGCCTCCTCGGAGGACATCTCTCTCGATGCCAACATGCAAACCGCTTCACATCTTCGCATGCATCGCATCCAAGTCCAGCCCGTCCAAGGTCGTGACGCCGCCAATCCGGCCTGACCATGCGCTCCTTGTCTGAATATATGCCCTTTGCTCATTGATGTATACAGAGAAATAAACTTTGACCGCGCGCACCGCACGCACGCACGCACTTGACGCTTGCGTCGCTGGCTCGCCAGGCGCGCACCGACACGACAAGCTATGCCTTTTCCACCAGAACTTGCGAGGCCCAGCGCCGCTGCGACGAGGTCGGCTCCAGATGCGGAGAGTGCGGGCTGCGCTGGTTCGCGAAGCGGCCGGCCTGCCACTCTGCGCGAGCCTTGGCCACCACGTCCGAGAGCATCTCGTCGCCATGCGCGAGAAGCACGCGCTCTTCGGCGCGTCGGCGCTGCTGCACAATGAGAACGCCGCCCATCACGAAACCGAAGACCGCAATGCAGAGCGCCAGCGCGCCCAGACTGCGCGCGCCGAGACCAAAGGGCCGCGCGTGCTGCGTCGACGCGGCCGCCAGCATCTCGTCGCTCGCCCAGCTCGACGCGACAAACATCGCGGTCGTCGCCAGCGACACGACCAGCATCAGGGTACAGGAAAGCAACACGCACGACCCGCGCCCGTGCGCATGCGGGCCGCGCGCCGTCAGCGGCGGTCCGAACGACGACAGGCTTGAGGCTCGGTCCTGCTCGGAGCGCCCTGCAATGGGGCCACCGCCCGGGCCACCACCGCCGCCGCCGCCGCCGCCAATTGTGAACCTCGGCTCGTCGAGGAGATTCGTGTTCACCAGCAGCCGGTGCGAGGCGTCCCCGCTGGCGCTGGGCGATTCCGCGAGAGCGAGGGCCGTGGCCATGTCTGCATCGTCGCTCACCACGCTCAACCTGCGCTTCAGGCCGGACCCAGACGAGCCCCCCCGCCCGGTTCGCTCGTCCGTGGCAGCGCCGCTGCCCTCACCGCTCGCCCCGCTGCCGCTGCTCATCAAGCTCAGCAGGCTGCCGAAGCTGCCGGCCACGCGCTGCCCGGCGTGCGCCTCCGTCTCGGCCTCGTCCTCGTCCTCCGAGTCGAAGCCGCGCAGGCGCTCCTCGCCGGCCTCGGCGTCCACGAGCAGGCAGGTTTCCCAGGGCGCCTCTTCCTGCGGTCCGCCGGCCTGCTCGCGGGCCTGCTCGCCGCCCGTGCGCTGCAGCAGCGGCAGCCCGCCGACGCCGTGGCCGCCGCCGTCCGTGGGCGTCCTCCTCGGGGCGTTCGGCTCCGGCCCGCCGGCCCCTGCATGGACCGGGCCGTCCGAGCTCTTGCGCTTGCGCTGCGGCTCCTGCGCCAGCTGCGCCAGCGGCCGCCGCACCGCCCACGCCACCGCCTCCATCCGCGCCGCCGCGCCGCGCGATGCCGGCCTGCCGCGCCGCCGCGCCGCCGCCGCGACGGGGCCACGCGCCGCGCGCGCGCCGCCAGTCTAGTCCACTCCGGCCGCCCGCTACGAGTGGCCTCGGGCCGCGCCGGCGGGTCACTCCCGGGTCCAACACGCGTGAGGCGCTGCGGCGCACTGGCAGGAGCTGAGGCGGCACTGCAGGACGCGCGAGCGGGCTCAGTCGCGCTCACTCGCGCTCACTCGAGGCCAAGCTAAGCTGTGGCTTCTTGTTTTGATCAAAGCTTTTTTTGACTCGGAGCTGAGGCGGCACTGCAGAACGCGCTCACTCGAGGCCAAGGAGCTTGCAAGGTGGACTTCTCGTTATGCTCAAAGCTTTTTGCGTGGGTTTCATTTCATCTTCACAGCCATCACTGTGCCGCGCCGGCGTGGGTTTTGCAGTCGGGTTCCCAGCAGCAGTCGTGGCAGACGCGGTCGATGCAGAGCTTGATGGAGTAGTGAGAATCGTTGGAGGTGCATCCGGGGCGGCCCATGCAAGGGCGCCCTGCGGAGAGGCTGTAGGAGCCCGAGGACATGACGGCCCAGCGCAGCTTGCGCCACACATCGACGGCGCAGCTGGAACTCTCCAGGGCATCTTGCAGGGTCGTGTCGCTGACCTGGCCGGCCTCGATCATGTCTGCGAGCCGAAGAAGGCAAAAGGCCTCGCCGCGACCGCGCTTCGCCGCCGCCGTGCTTACGAGGGCCGCGCCAGGCCGCAGTGCCGCCTGCACCTTCGCACGAAAACAAGGCGTCATCCAGGGCGCAGAGCTGGCGCAATGGAAGGCGTCAGCGACGTGAGGCAGCGCGGCGAGCACGGCCCGGGCCTTGAGCAGAACGTCGGAGCGTCTACGACAGCCAAACCTGGTCGTGTTGGTGAAGGCGTTCGACAGGAGCGAAACGTCAAGTCGGTCCGGCGCGGTGGACAGGCCCCACGTCGCGGGCGTCTCGCATGGGCCGAAGCTGGGGTCTGCGGCGACGATACGCTCGCCTGAAGACTTGACCGTTTCCTCGAAGAGAGTCCTGAGCTCTTTCAGAGCGCGCAGGGCCGAACCATCTGCCCAATTCTCTTTGATCTTCTCCGCGTCGTCAGCTGGACTCCCGAATACCTCGAGGGTCCAGGCACGGAGCAGCGGCGTCCCCTCATTCAGGTACTGGAGTGCCTGGGCTTTGTCGAGCGCTTCGTAGCCGCAGGCTTTGCCGTCTCGCGCGAGCTCGCACGCCGCGCGCAGGTCGTCCGAGCTGAGTTTTGCGCACGCCGCCAGAACGTCCTGGACCTTGTGAATTTCAGCAGAATAATACCAGGCGTATTCGCGCCTCTTGATCATGCTTTCGTAGATCGTGCGAACCTCGGGCGACAGGGATGCATCATGGGCACGAAGTGCTTCAAGCATGCCCACTGCGACTCTCACCAAAGGCAAGACCAAGTCCGAGGGAATGTCTCCGACCGGGCCGTGGTACGTTCGGAGGATGCCCAAAGCGCCCTGGTCCGCCTCGGTGACCACAAGGATGCTCTTTGTGCTGTGCTCGAGCGTTTTGATGCGCTCTTGGAAGATCTGGACGACCCTCCAAACAGGCTTGGTTGCAGGCCGTGCGGCCCTCTTCAGCGCGTTGTCCAGCCGGACCGGCAATGTCGGGTCCACAAAGCTTCGAAAGCCTTCCTTGCACAGCGCAGATTCCGCAGTGCTCCATTCCTCTCTCGCGACCAGATAGCGGCGCACGGCCGTGACGAGGTCCTCGGCTTCTCCGATGTCGTCGAGCGCGTCCAGGCCCTCCGCCAGCTTGCCCAGAAGCCTCCGTCCGAGATCCGGCAGATTCGAGACATCTGTCGCGATGGCCTCGCGGCGAAGGAGGAGTGAGGCCATTTCCTCGGCCGTCTCACTCGCTTCGCTCGCACGCATGACCCAATTCTTAGCGGGAGGCCTCGCCATGAGCGCCACGAGCTGCGCACCAGACTTGCCAAGCGCCTTTCGCAGTCCAGCTCGCCGGGCCTTGGCGCTCGCGGCGTTGGTCAGGAGGTCATCGAAGCGCGGTCGTGCTCGTGGGTAGGCGGCGAGGGTCTCCAGGTCCGCCGTGCGCACCCTGGAGCGCGCCGCTGCGACCTTCGCGCGCATCCAGGCCAGCCGTGCCTGGGGCTCGGTCAAGGACCCCAGCACAGCGGTTGAAAGGTCCCATGCCAACGGGTCAGGGTTGAACCCGAGCTCCACCGCGGCGGGCGACTTGGGATCGCCGCCGAGTGCCTCCAGCTGACGCAAGAACTCGCTGCCCTGCGCCAGTAGCTCTTGCGGGCCCTGCAGCTTCTGGATGAAGCGTCCTTGATCCCAGTGTTCCAGCGTCTGCGGGTGCCACGAGGCACGCCGTTTCTCGATCCACTCCTCGATCTCCAGGCTGTCCACCAGCCCCGCGTCAATCTGATCCACGTCCCGAACGAGCGACAGCGTCCCGTCCAAGACCGCCTCCACGGCCTGATGGTGCGCGAGCCACGCCGGCTCGCGACCCAGACGAAGAGCCAGGCGCTTCACGAGCCTGCGGCGCTTCGCATCCCGCTTCGCCGCAGCCTCCTCGCGCGTCGCGGCCTCACTCAGGTTGTCGCGACGTAGCCACTCGAGGTCCACCCTCCACCGCATCTGCTTGCGGCATCTGCCGAACCTTGACTGCTTGATGATGCAGGGTGCTGTCTTCGCCGTGCGCACCGAGCAGAACTTGGAGAGCTCCTCGCACGGCACGAGAGCCCCGGCTTCCCGGCTCGTGCAGGCGACACAGAGCGGGAACGCCCACGACGTCCGCTTTGAAATCTTGTTCTCCTGGCATCTGACGCACAACCCGCTCGTCAGCGTCTTGACGAACGTTTTGGCCGTGAGCCCCGGAGGAGGCAGCTTCAGGCCCAGGCGCTGGCGCCGATACATGAAGTTGCGCACGGCGCCGGACCGCCTCATGAGCTTGTCGAAGTCGATCTTTTCCATATGGGACCGACATGTCTCCGAAAGCGCTACGGCGCTTGCGACCGTCAAGTACGGCACCACCAGGTGCAGCAAAAACTCCGGAAATCCTACACGGCCAGGAGGAGGCTTCTCGACGCGCCGCCTGCTCTTGGCGCACGGGTTGCTGCTCGCACTCGCGCTCGCGCGCCGCTTGTGCGCGCTCGACGAGCTCCGCCGGGTCATCTTCGTATGGTCTCGTTTGCTGTCAGTGCAGTCCTGAGCCTGAGAGAAGTCAAGTCCCTCGGCGCGGCGTGGCGCTGGTCGCGCCGTCGGTGCGGCCTTGCTTGGGACTGCGGCTCTCAGCTGGGTTCGAGATTTGCCGCGCGACTCAGCTGCCGCAACAGTCTTGGGCGCTCATCTCATGCTGCCGCCGCGCCCCGCCGCGCGCCGCCACGCATGCGGTGGTTCTGCACCGGGTTGCGGCCCGCGCGCGGTTCTCCATCGGGGGTTGCGCATGTGATTGCTCACAGCGGAACCCAGCCGCCTGCCGTGGGCGCTCTCCGGCCGCCCATTCCCTTTCGCCACTGAGCTCCGAATCGTTCTCTGCGGTTTGTTCAAGTTCTGGCCGCCGCTGGAGGAGTGGTGGCACTGCAGCTGGAGCAGGCCGTTTGTGAGAGGTAGGTCATAAGTTTACTCCCGCGATTGCGTCAGCTCAGCACAACGCACCGACGACAACCCGTGCGGCTCTTGAAGATTTCTATCGAGCCGAGCCACAACGCAATGGCATCGCACGGTCCTTCGGGTCTAGGCTACTCAGCGCGAGCACTGCCTGCGGAGCGGTTGCCATCGCCGCGGCCAGCGGTTGTAATAGGCGCGCGGTACTGGTACTGGTACCAAGCTACCGCGTGATGCTTCACTGTCAGCCTTGGCACTCTTGGCAGTGCAGGCCGGGCCTGCAGCGGAGGGGACGCCTGCCCGCACCTGCCCATGGAGAGCACAGATCTCATCCGCCGACGGACGATCCGCTGTGAGCGGGGCGTCAAGCACCGCACACCGAGTACGCTCTCGTTCCTTCATGTCCTCATGAGTGAGCATCTCTTCGAGTCCCACTGCTTACTCTTCTGCCGATGCAATGTTGGGCCGAAGGACTCTCGCTCACTGAGGCTTGCTTGCAGTTGATTTTGAAGAATACCTCTGTCGTGACGGCGTGCGCGCAGACAGTGTGCGAGAGCCAAGAGCTGGCAGCGCATGAACTTTTGGGCTCCATCGTACGCGCATCTTTCCAATGCGGCGCACCGGATGTGAGTCGGTTGAGGAGCCCAGAGTACAGGCTTTCTTTCTCTCCATCTCAGCAAAAGGCAACGTACGACTCACTCAATCGTAAGGCTCATCCACCTCAACCCTTGACTCTCGATCTTGCCAGTGGACGTCGATCTCGACTCTCGATCACCACTGGCCGCAGGAGACGATCACCAGGTTTTGGCCCGTTTTTCGTTTGGGAGGATGAGGCTAACTGCGGCCGGGTTTGCCCACGCGGAATGGAATCAAGCTCGTGAGCGCGGCCAGAGCGGCAACGACAGCGAGGCTTGCGCGCTTGTTGGGCGCGCGCGTGCGCGCGTAGGCGCAGCGGGGCGGGGCGGGGCGGGGTCGGGCGGGCCGCGGCGGGCCGCGCGCGTCGCTCCAGGCTCGCCTGCGCTCGGTAGCTGGGCAGCTCGCTCGGGCGCTCGCTTGCTTGTACAGCGCAGCGGCCCAGGCAGGTGGTTAGGCAAGATGGGGCGCATCGTTCGCGTGGAGGTCAAGGACTTCAAGAGCTACCGCGGCGCGCAGACGATTGGGCCATTCAAGGCGTTCACGTCCATCATTGGGCCGAATGGCGGCGGCAAGAGCAACCTGATGGACGCCATCTCTTTCGTGGTGGGCGTGCAGACCAAGCACCTGCGGGGGGAGCAGCTGCGTGACCTGGTCTTCAACGGCGACGGCGAGCGGGATAAGACGCGGCGCGACGCGTACGTGCGGCTCGTGTACGAGCCGGCGGCCGGCGAGCTCAAGGACTGGAAGGCCGGCGAGGAGCTCGAATTCACGCGTAGCATCCTGGCGAACGGCACGTGCCGGTACTCGGTGCAGGGGCGGTCGGTCTCGCGCGAGGCGTACGACGCGCGGCTGCGCGACATTGGCGTCCTCGTGCGCGCGCGCAACTTCCTCGTCTTCCAGGGCGACGTGGAGTCCATCGCCAGCAAGACGCCGCGGCAGCTCGCGCAGTTCTTCGAGGACATTAGTGGGTCCGGCGCGCTTGCGGCCGAGTTCGACGCGCTTCGCGCCAAAAAGGAGGAGGCCGAGACCGACACCATCTTCACGTACCGGCAGAAGAAGGGCATCACACAGGAGCGCAAGCAGGCGCGCGAGCAAAAGCAGGAAGCCGAGCGCTTCAATGCCAAGCTGCGCGAGCGGGACGAGCTGCGCACGCGGCTCTTCCTCATGCAGCTCTGGCAGCTGGAGCGCGGCATCGCGGCGCACGAGGCGCGCATCAAGGAGCTCGAGTCCGAGCTCGCCGAGGCAGCGCACCAGGAAAACGTTGTCGAGGAGCACATCGAGGCCAAGCGCCAGGAGGCCGCCAAGGCCGTGCGCGCCGCCTCGGACGCCGAGCGCGCCGTGCGCCGCCTGCGCGCCGAGCTCGCCAAGACCGAGCCGGCCTCCATCAAGGCCTCCGAGACCGTGGCGCACCTGCGGCGCACGCTCAAGGCGGACGAGGGCGCCGTGGCGCGCGCCGAGGAGGACCTGAAAAAGCAGGCGGAAGAGGGCCAGACCCTGCGCCGCGACGTGCAGCGCCTGGCTGACGCCGAGGAGAGTCTTCGTCAGAAGCTCGCAGAGGCCGCGGCCGCCGCGCCGCTCTCGGCCGACCAGCAGCGCCAACTCGAGGACATCAAGGACCAGGCGCGCAGGGAGACCGTGGCGCTGCGCTCCGAGCAGGACTCGCTGCGCCGCGGCTATGACGTCCGCGTCGAGCGCCTCAGCACCCTTGACCGCAACCTGGAGACGCTTCAGGAGCGCAAGGCCAATCAGACCAACGACGAGAAGGCGCTCCAGGTGCGTGTGGAGCGCATGACGCAGGCAATCACCAGCCTGCGCGCGCAGGAGGCCTCCTCCCGGGCGGCGCTCGAGGCCAAGCGCGCGGACTTTGGCAAGCTCATGAACGACCGCCAGAACCTTATCAAGGAGCTCGACCAGGCCAGCGCCACGCTGAACCAGGCCAAGGCGTACCGGCAGGAGTCCCAGAAGGAGCGCCGCATGTCGGAGTTTCTGCAGTCGCTCAAGACGCACTTCCCCGGCGTGAAGGGCCGCCTGGTCGACCTGTGCAGCCCGTCCAACCGCCGCTATGACCTGGCCATCTCCGTGGCGCTCGGCCGCCACATGGACGCCATCGTTGTGGACCGCGAGGAGACCGGTTTGCAGTGCATCAAGTACATGCGCGACCGCCGCGCCGGCGTCGCCACCTTTTTGCCGCTCGACACCATCGAGCCCAAGCGCACGCAGGAGCGCCATCGTCAGCTCGGCTCGCGCTACCGCCTCGCGATTGACGTACTCGAGTACAACGACGACCTCGAGAAGGCCATGCAGTACGCGCTCGCCGGCGTCGTCATCTGTGAGAACCTCGGCGACGCGCGCGAGCTCTGCTTCCGCCGCAAGGAGCGCGTCAAGGCCGTCACGCTCGACGGTCACATCATCTCCACAAATGGCGACATGACCGGCGGCACGGGCCACGGCGCGCGCGGCCAGGCCAACCGCTTCGAGCAGCGCGAGCTCGACGCCGCGCGCGAGCGCCGGAACGAGCTGCGCCAGCGCCTCGAGGCGCTTGAGGACCGCATCGTGCGCATCGGCGGCCCGCAGCCCGGCATCGCCATCGGCCGCAGCCGGGCCGTTGCCGCCGCGCCCGCGCGCCTCGGCGCGCAGGACGAACCCACGCTGCAGGACCTCGACCTCGCCGTCGCCAACGCGGCCAACAAGCTCAAGTTCGCCGAGAATGACCTCACCTCCACGCGCGAGCGGATCGCTGGCATCCGGACCAGCCTCGTCAGTGTCGACGCTGAGCTCGCGCGCTCCGCGCCCGAGCGCGACGCGCTCGCCGAGCAGACCGCCGCCGAGCGCGCGCGAATTGACGCCCTGCAGGAACGCATTCAGAACGTCGAGAACGAGCGCGTCGACGCCTTTGGGGCGCAGATTGGCATCGCCGATCTCCGTGACCAGGTCCGCAAGACCGAGGACGAGCAGCAGTCCCATAAGGAGAACATCGCCAAGGTCGCCGAGCACCGCAGCAAGCTCGAGAGCCAGCTTCGCTACGTCGAGTCCCGCAAGCTCGACGCCGCGCTCGAGCGAGCGCGCAGGAAGCTCACCGGCACGCAGACCAAGCTCGCCGCGCAGGAGGAGCAGGCCCGTCAGGCCACCGAGGCGCTTGACGCCTGCAACCGCCGTCTCGACGAGGCTGAAATCGCCTACCGTACCGCGAAGCGCGAAGCCGACGACAAGGGCCTCGAATCCAAGGAGGCCGCGCGCTCGCGCGATGAAATCTTCCTCACCAAGGGCCAGCTCATGAAGCAGCTCACCTCCGAGGAGAACGGCGCCGAGAAGCTGCGCGCGCGGCGCCACGAGACCCTGCGCAAGGCGGAGCTCGAGCAGGTCGACATCCCGCTCAAGAACGGGCGCAAGCGCCCGCGTGCCGCTGCCGCGGCGCCCGAGGGCGAGCCGCCCCGCACACGCCGCCAGTCCGGCGCCGCGACCTCCTCCTCCTCCTCCTCCTCCTCCTCCTCCTCCTCTTCCGTCGCCAGCGAGCCCAGCGACACGGCCTCGGATGCCCAGCAGCAGTCCGGCGAGTCCTCCGACCCGAGCAGTCTCGGCTTCTCGCAGCCCGACTCCAAGTATGTGCGTCGCGACGAGCTCAAGACCGCGCGCATCGACTTTTCCATGCTCCAGGACGACCCCATCTGGGCCGCTGCCGACGCTGACCAGGAGGAAACCGCCACTGCCAAGAAAAAGGCGAAGAAGAACCAGAAGCGGAAGAAGCGAGGCGCAAAGGACGACAGCGAGGACGAGAGCGAGAGCGAGGACGACGGCGGCAGCGAGGACGACGGCAGAGACGCCGCGCGACAGGGCGCCATGCGCCGCCTCGAGGAATCCATCGCCGCCCTGCACGAAGAGCTCGAGCGCATGCAGCCCAACATGCGCGCCGACGAGCGCTTTGCGGACGTGTCCGCTCGCCTCAAGTCCACGGACGAGGCGCTCTCCCGCGCGCGCCAGCAGTCCCGCGAGGTCGAGCTCTCTTTCGAAAACGTCAAACGCGAGCGCTACGAGAAGTTCATGCACATGTTCGACCACGTCTCCAGCACCATCGAGAAGATTTACCGTGAACTCACCAAGAGCGCGCGCCACCCGCTCGGCGGCAACGCCTACCTCTCGCTCGACAACACCGACGAGCCCTACCTGGGCGGCATCAAGTATACCGCGATGCCGCCTACCAAACGGTTCCGCGACATGGACCAGCTCTCCGGCGGTGAGAAGACCGTCGCGGCACTTGCCCTGCTCTTCGCCATCCACTCCTACCACCCGGCGCCCTTTTTCGTCATGGACGAGGTCGACGCCGCGCTGGACAACGTCAATGTCGCCAAGGTTTCCAGCTACATTCGTCGCAACTCCTCCAACTTCCAGTGCGTCGTCATCTCCCTCAAGGACACCTTCTTCGATCAAGCCGATGCCCTCGTCGGCATCTACCGCGAGGTGCGCGAGAACTGCTCCAAGACGCTTACGCTTGACATGACGCTCTACCCCGAGACCGTCGCCGGCCAGTAGGTGAAAGAGAGAATCCTCGCGAAGGCACGACGACGTGACGTCCCTCTCAAGGTGAAAAAGGAAATGAAACACGACACCAACCAAGACGGCAGCATGCACTCTGCTCCGATCCGATCCAAGATCCGATCCGATCCGATGAATGACATGAAGATGAAACATCCCATGAAGTGAAGCACGCACACACATCCTGTGAAAAGACACAAAACAAAACAAAAGGAGTTCTTGTTTCATGGCTGGCACGAAGGGAATGGTGAAGATGGAGACGAAACATCCCGTGAAGTGAAACACGCACGCATCTTGAGAACACCCACAAGCAGATGGGTTTTGCTCTCTGGCACATCTTCTCTTTCGGATCCTTCTTTTTTCCCTGGCACATCTTCTCGTTCGGGTTCTTGCTCCTTTGCAGATCTTCTCTTCTCCGACGGGCCAGGCGGCCCAGGCCGCCCCAGGCCATTCTCGACTTCTTTCTCGCGCGGAAGGACAGCGGGCAGGACATGTTCACTCCGTCTCGGGGACACCCGTGTCCAGTCCACCAACGGTCAGCGCGTGGGTTTCATGACGCGCGCACGTGCCGATTGGCGTGGTGGCGTGTGCGCGTCGTGTGCCGGCCGGGCCGTCGCGGTGCGGCAGCGGTAGCATCAGACAGACAAGCAAGTCGAAGTGGCGTCCCTACGCTCGCTCGGATGACGGTCGGCCAGCTCAAGACGCCCGAGCACAGCTCGCTGCTGAGCCGCCGGCAGCGGGGCGGCGAGCCTGAAGAGCTCCTGAACCCTGCGCCAAAGCAGCGGCCCGGATTGAAGCAACGCTCCATGAGCCTGAGCACGATCGAGTGGGGCGTTGGCGCCGGGTCGCGCCGCGCGCTACACGGTCGGAAGGCAGGCGAGGCGGCTCGCGAGGGCGGCCAGCGCCGCCGCAGCGTGGACATCAACGAAGGTGCCAGCCGCATCGATGGCCCTGGGGCCAGCAGCGCGATCAGCAGCAAGGCCCGCGCCCGCATCAGGCTCGCAGAGTTGCGCCTGCGGGCGAGCCGCGCAGACTGGCGTGCACTCGTCCAGACCGCCAAACGCAGGCTCTCGCACAGCGACGCCAACGCCCTGGACGCGGCAGACGCTTCCGCTGATGAGCACGGCGAGGGCGGTGACGACGATGAAGAATGGACCGTGCATCCAGAGCAGCTCCCGGACGGCTGCACATGCTCCACCGAGGTCATCATGCACCTGATTGAGCGCTGCCTGCACATGTCGCGCACGCTGCCCTTTCGCAAGCGCAAGCAGATCAGCGGAATGCTCGAGGTCGAAAACACGCTGCAGCAGCTCGAGGCCAAGATGCTTGCCGAGGAGCCCACGCTCGCGCGCTACACCGAGTCCGCCGAGATCAAGCAGCACCTCCTCGTGCTGCAGGACACGCTCACCGTGCTTCTGCGCAAGTACCGCAGCATCGCGAAGCGCCGCTACTTCCTCGACGCCGCCTACGGCAAGCGGGTCATGCTCCTGCTGCAGAGCCTCACCAACGGCATCAGCGAGCTCTTTATGTGCCTTTCCCGTCTCGTGATTGTAGACACCATCGAGCAGCAGCGCCGCGAGTCCATGGGCAGCAACCGGTCCATGCGTGACATGTGGAAGCAGGTGCACCGTCTTTCGGAGTCCAGCCTGCGCAGCCGCTCCAAATCCACGCACAGCAAGCGCACCGCGCGGTCCGGCTCGACCGCCTCCTCGGTCTCCTCCGCAGCCTCGCCGAAGTCCCGGGCCGGCCCAGTCTGTGGCAGCGCGCGCTCTGAGGGGAGCGGCGAGAGCACCAGGACCTCTGGCTCAACGCGCGAGCGCAAGCGGCACTCCTCGAGCGCCACGCAAAACCGGCCGCAGCTGCCGCCCAAACACGGCGTGGCCAGGTCGAAGAGGGCCAGCTCGTCCCCGGCGCCAACCTCTGCCTCGGGCTCGGTTGCGTCCAGCAATCCGGCGCTCATGGCCCCTTCTAGCCCTCGGGCGGCGCTCCGCCGCAGCACTCCCTCGCCGTCGCCGTCGCCCATGCTCCCTCCTGGGCCCATCCCAATTCCCATGCTTGGGTCCCGCCCGACGGCCTCGCCCGTCGCAGTCCCGGGTCTCAACGTCGCCTCCGTGCCGCCCAAGGCCGCAGCCAAGCAGAGCAACGGGGCGGGCTCCAGGCCGCTCGGCCCGCCCGCGGTTCTCCTGTACGAGAAGGGCTCTTTGGAGCTGCTGCGGTTCGAGTCGGGCAAGGAGGCCGGGGGCGACCTCCGTAAAGCCGTGGTGTACCTGTCCAAAGCCGCGCAGTTGGACTACGCGCCGGCCATGGTGGCCCTTGGCCGCCTCTATGAGCGTGGCACCGCCGAGGACCAGCCGGACCTGGACCTTGCCCGCCACTTCTTCCAGAGCGCGTCTGAGGTGGGCGACGCGGACGGCAAGGCGGCGCTGGCCCTCTTCATGCTGCGACACGACCGGAAGCGCTCCGCCAAGGCGCTCACCCTGCTCAAGGAGGCGGCGCGCCTGGGCAGCGCCGAGGCCGCCTGCTCCCTCGGGGAGCTCTATATGCACGGCGGCATCCTCGAGCAAAATGAGCCCAAGGCGCGCGCCCTGTTTGCGGCTGCGGCCGCCAAAGACAGCGCCCGCGCGCAGAACAACCTCGCGGTGCTCCTCATGAGGGACAAACCGACCTGCGCCGAGGCGCAGCGCCTCTTGGAGGCAAGCTGCGCCAAGGGGCTGGCTGTCGCGCACAACAACCTTGGCATCCTCCTGGAGAACGCCGGCCGGCACGCTGAGGCGATGCACGCCTACCGCGCGGCGACCAAGCAGGGCCTGGCGGCCGCCGCCGCCAACCTCGGCTACCTCTTGCTGCTGGCGGGCGACCCCCAGGCCGAGGCTGTGCTGCGGACCGCCGCCACCCAAGGCCGCGCTGAGGCCTACCTGCACCTCGGTGCACTGCTCGAGGCACGCGGCGGCGCGGACCGCGACCAGGCGATCGTACTCCTGGAAACTGGTCTCGCCCAGATTGCCACGCAGCGCTGCGATTCCCCTGCCTCGGAGCCCATGATGTTCTCCTCGCACCTCGGACCGCTTGAGCTGCACTCGCGCAACCTGCTCGCCGACATGTACTACCACAAGAAGGACTATCAGCAGGCCGTGCGCCTGTACGGCGACAACGCAGGCCTTGGTGACGCCGCGGCGCTCAATGCGCTCGGCCTCATGTGCGAGTCGGGAAAGGCCTGCCACGGCGTCCCAGACCTGGACCGCGCGGGCCAACTCTATGCCATGGCGCTGGCGCGCGGGTGCGCCGATGCAGGCTTTAATCTCGCTCTGGCCGCACAGCGTCGCGGCCAGGGGGGGCATGCAGTGGCCTTTTTGCGGTCGGCCCTGGCGCTCGACCCTGCTCACCAGCGCGCTCTTGAGCTCCAAGCAGCCCTGCACGTCACATCCTCCGTCTCGCCCTTCCCACCGGTGCCCCCAGTCAGCTCCAGGTCCTAACCTACTACTTGACAAAGAGGTCAACGCTCCAACTTGAACTCGAAGTCAGTCAGTCAGTCAGTCAGACTCGGCCCGGGAGAGCTCGGCAACTTGAAGCACATCTTTTGGGACGGGGACCATAAGAAACAATCATCTTGCGTGCATCTGTGTGCAGGCGTCTTCGAGGTCTTCTTCTTGCATCGTTCGCATACTTAGTGGTGGGATCCGGTAACCCACCCTACTCACTCGTCCACGCTCGCAACCTCATACCTGAACTGGCACACGAGGCCGTCCACGCGCCCGCTCGACACGAGCCAACCCTCTCTCGGGAGGGCGCTCAGCTGCGGGGCTGGCCCGTGTCTGATGCCCTGCGCCACTTCCGTGCCGCTGCGGACGTCCGCAAGGGTCCCGTCGGAGAGCGCCACCAGGCCGCCTGGGGCGCCGCAGACCGGGACGGCGCGGGCACCGTTGTGCCACAAGCCAACCGTCTGCTCCGTGAGCGCGCAGCTCGAGGCTGCCCACCCGCTCGCCGGCTGCACATCTTCTGCCTCGATCTTGCTTTCCATGTCGGCCTCAAAGTACTCGCAGGCCGCCACGCGAGGGACCATGGTCACGACCGACGACACGGGCAGCGCCTGCACACATGAGTTGGTGCGAAGGCGGTTGCCCGACGCGGACCAGTCCATGTGCGTAACAGGGTTCGCGTGCGAGCGCGGCAGGAGCTTGACGAGGGCGTAGTTGCGCGTCTCGAGCACGCGCACACGGCCGTCGTCGCTCGCCACAGCCAGGTGCTTTCCGTCAGGCGAGAAACAGAGCGCACGCACCGCGTCGCGCGTGTGGTCTGAGCCCTGCTGGAAGGCCACGGCCACCTCGAGGATGCGGCGCGAGAGCATCGAGTTGAAGATGACCAGCGAGCCGCCCCGCGTCCCGATCGCCAGGTGCCTGCCACTCGGCGACACAGCGCAGCTCGTGGCGCCGTCCGGCAGGACCTGCTCGCGCACAAGCTTGTGGCTCTCCAGGTCCCAGACACGGGCGCGAGCATCTTCGCCGGCCGCGAGCGCGAATGCATGGCCCTCGTGCGCGAAGACGGCGGCTTCGACCCCGCTCGACCCGCACGCCGCGACGAGCGCCTGCACAGACCTCAGCTCAGCGGGCCGCGAAAACAGATCGCGGTCGCCCTCCAGGACGCTGCCGTCCGCAAAGCTCGCCAGGACGCACGAGGACGCGAGTCCGCGCGGGTAGTCCACACTTTGCAAGCCGACAGCTGCCTCGCCCTGCAGCGCGCTAAAGCGCACGGGCTCGAGGCGCGCGTCGACCTCGCGCATCCTGCCGCTCCGCGAGACGCAGACGAAGCCCCCTGACGGCGTCGGGTACAGCGCATGGATACCGCCGACCCTATCGACGGCGCCCGCGTCCTCCTCCTTGACGCGTCGCACGGCCGTGGCTGCCACGTCCCAATACACGAGCGAGCCGTCGGCGTGGCCCGTGCAGAGCTTGCCGTCCGAGGCCGCCGCACAGGCAAAGTCCGCGGCCACAGGCGCCTCGGCGGTCGCCGAGGTGAGCCTGCCGCGCACCGGGTCGAGCGTCCAGACGCGCAGGAGGCGGCCGCCCACGACGGCGATGTCCACATCGGCGCTGGGATTGCCCTCACTGCGCGGGAACACCTCGATGGCTAGCGCCGCGCCGCTGTCTCCGGAGAAGGCTGCGCTCGCTTTGACCTGACCAGTCGCGGTCACCGCGAGCGCGAAGTCGCCCGTCTCGCAGATGGCCGCCACGTAGGCGGATCCAGGCGAGATGCAGATGCCCGACACCGCGCCGGGCAGAGTGAAGCTGCACTCGCGCAGCAGGGTCGCGGCGTCCCAGACGATTACGTGGCCGCTCGCGTCGCCAGACGCCACGCGCCGACCGTCTACCGACACCTCCAGCGCACGCACCTCGGCCTGGTGCTCCGTAAAGAAGACCTGCCGCGCCAGCTGGCCGTCTCGCACGGGGCGCTGCAGCACGACCAGGTTCAGGGCCGCGAAGAGAACGTCGTTGCTCTCGCCCACGTAGCGCGCGCCGACGGCCGGGTTGCGCCCGTAGACCCAGTCCAGGCTGGGCTGCGGCATCCGCAGCGAGGGCGCGCGCGCCGCGCCGTGCTCGAGCGCCACCTTGGTGGTGCGCAGTGAAGCCTTCCAGGACTCATTGTCCAGGCTCCAGGGCAGGCTGTCCTGCACTGCGCGCGCCACGGACAGGCGCTCCTGCGTAGACCGGGTCGTGATGGCCAAACCGACGGGCGCCTTGGGCTCCTTCGGGGTGAAGACCTTGCTGCTGGCCGGGTCCTTGGACCGCGCCTTGGCCGCCGGCGCCCGCTTGCCTGCGTCAGGCCGGCTTCGAAGGCGCTCCTCCTCCTCCTCGAGCAGGTGGGCGCGCTCGCTTGGGTCGCGTGCCTCCCAGGCCTGCTTGGCGCTGAAGATGCCATCGAGCTTCTCGGTCTGCCAAATGCACAGCGCTCGGCGGGCGTCGAAGCTAAGCAGATAGCGGTCTTTGGCGGAGAAGGCCACCTGCGTGATCATTGCGGCGTGCATGGTGTACAGCTTGGCCGAGCACGCCGCCTCACCGCGCCGTGCGGCCAACGTAAAGAGGCTCAGGTCCCCGGTTTTGCCGCCCGCTGCGAGGTGCAAACCACCGTGCGATCGCGCGCACGCGGTCCACTGCTGGCGGCCATCGAGCGGCGCCACCAACGAGCCGCCCAGGCAGGTGTGCGAGGCCCACTCGGTGCTTGGCGGGACCTTGGAAGGCGCCACCAGCTCCGTCTTGTCGTTGCTGGTCGCGGTGAGCTCCTGCGGCACCTTCCAATACAGCATCTCACGGTTGCCCCCCCATCGTCTGCAGGTAGAAGCAAACTTGCTTGCTGGTGGCCGCGGCCATGGATGCAAAGCCGTGCACCTCAACCTGCCTCGACGGCAGCGACCAGTCCATTCGTGCCACGTACGTGGAGTGTCCCTCGAGCGTGTCGACGAGGCCCAGAAAACTGGCGTCGTACAGGCGCACGCGCTGGTCGTGGCAGCCCACAGCCAGGTAGGCACCGTCCGGGGAGAAGGCAAGCGCCTGCGGCCAGTCATGCGTTTCGGGCAGGTCGACGACCTGGCCGGTTTCGAGGCGCGTCGGCTCGCCCGGGGGCGAGCTGTTGCCACCAATGTCCACGAGCCTGACGCGCCCGTCTTCTAGAGCAACAGCGAGCCTGCCAACCATGTGCGGGTCCGGATGCGGGCCGTGCGGCGGACCAAACGCGAGGGAGAGGACCTGGGCGCCGACCTCCAGCTCCATCGCCTGGCGGCGCGTGTCCAAGTCCCAGACGCGGACCCAGCCGTCGCCGGCAGCCGTCGCGGCGTATTGCTGCGTGGGATGCGCGGCGAGCGCCCAAGCCTGGCCCTTGGCATGCATGTGCAGAACCACCTCCGGCGCCGCGCTGGCAAGGACGCCGCGCTGGCAGTCCACCGGGACCTCCATAACGCGCCCGTCGCGGAGCGCCACGGCGCAGTACACCAGGCCGGGCGTAGCGTGGGCGGGGTCGCCGTAACCGCGCTCCGCGGCGAGCGTCTTGGGCACGACGTCCATCGCCCGGACTGCGTTCTCCAGGTTGCAGAGGCTTCGCTTTACGTAGCCCTCGTTCCCTTCCGCAGTGTGCTCCCAAAAGGCGAGTTCGCCGCTTTTGCCACCGGAGAAGAAGCCGCCGCTCCCACTGGGTTCCGTGCAGAGCGACAACGTCAAGTCCGCGCTAGGTGCGCCAAAGAGCTGCACGATGGACCTCGAGGTGGTATCCCAAAGCGCGAGACGGCCGTCCGCGAGGCCCGTCACAATCGTGTCGCGCCCCAACGCGCACACTGAGCAGACATCCTGGACCTTTACCTTGACGTCTCCAGCAAAGAGGCCGCGCCGCGCCTCGGGTGCGCCGTCCTCGCCTCCTTCGCCGCACGTCCAGAAGCTCACGTGGCGGACGCCGACGGTGGTGAAGCTCCTCTCGCTGGTCCACGCGATGTCCAGCACAGCCTGGCCAGCACCGGCAGCCGCCATGCCCAGCGTACGACCGCGCTTCCAGTCCACGAGGGCGATGGTTTGGTGATCGTCAGCGCCCACGATACAGAGACGCTGGCCATCCGTGGAGAAAGCCAGGTGCGCCACGCCGTTCCCATGCGGCGCGAGGATCTGCTGGCGCTCCTCCAGCGTCTCCGCGTCCCATAACGTGACCTCGCCACCCTGCGCAGAAGCCAAAACGTCGCGCTGCGGCGTGACGGCAAGGACGTCCACGGGCGCGTGGCGTTTGGCGACATGAGACTCTTGCGACTGCTGCCGCTGCTGCTGGTGACGGGCAAACGCCTGCATGGGCGGCGCTCCCGGCTCGGCGCCCAGCTCGAGCACGGCGACCACAGCACAGGTGGGCATCGCCATCCGCCGGTCGCCCACGTACTTGAGGCTGTTGCGCGCCAGGTTCAAGCCCTGCACCCAGAGCGGGCTCAAGTCCGCGTCGCCGCGGCTCATGTCGATACCCATGACGCTCATGAGGGCCTCCTGCTTGCGCTCGCTGTCCGCGTCCTGTAGCACCACGTCCGTGTTGGTCCAGGCGCTGTCCGGGAGCGAGCAGTCGCCCAGAAACGGGTCGTCGACCGAGGAGGCCTCGCTTTCCCACATGCGCGCGCGCAAGGCGGCCAGCTCGTCCGCGAGCTCGGCGTCGAGCGCCGCGCCAGGCGCCGCCGAGGCGACGGCGGCCTCCTGCTCCTCGCGAACGTGCTCCTCATCTCGCACGAGGCGCCACTGCGCAATGGCGCCATGCGCACTCGCAACGAGCACCAGCTCGCCCCCGAGGGCAAGCTTGACATCGGCGATGCCGGAGCTGGTGCGGCGCTCCACGAGGGAGCCACGGGCGGCGTAGACGAGCACGCCGTCGCGGCGGCCCGCCACGAGCGCGCCCTGGGGCTCGCCGTCAAAGGCACCGGCCGCCTCGCGCAGCTCGCAAGGCAGCAGCGCAAGGTCTTCATCTGCCGGGAAGGAGCGCGTAGCCCAGGCAAGTGAGCGCACCGCCGCGAGGTTGTCCTCGACGAGGTTGCCGCCCCGCGAGACGTCCCAGCAATACCGGACGGCGCGCGCAGGCGACGCCGCAGGGTGCTCTGTGCACTTGAGCACCGTGGAGCAGGCGCTCCAATCGAGATGCAGCGCCACGGCCTCGCCGCGCGCCGCGGCCTCGACCTTGAGCACCTGAATGCAGGTGAACCGCCGGCCGTGGCCCTGGGCCTCGCGGTCTACGCTGTACAGGTAGGTGGCGCCCGACGCGCACGCAGCGGCGAGGTGGGCGCCGTCCGGCGAGAAGGCGAGGGCCGCCACGACGCGGCCCGCGCCGCCCACCGGGAGCGCCTCGCTCTCAGGGGGCGCCACGCAGGCCAGCTCGGAGCCGAACGGCAGCAGCGCGGGCGCCGTCCCGGGCGCGCCGGCGTCAGCGGCCTCGGCGGCGTCGCGGATGGAGATGTCGCCCGAGGCCAGGCCCACGGCGAGCACGTCGCCAGAGGGCGCGAAGGCGAGGCAGGTGGGCGGGGCGTCCAGCAGGCAGGCCGCCAGCAGGCTGTGCTCGCGCGCGTCCCAGAGGCGCAGCGTGGCGTCCGCCGTGGAGCTGGAGGCAAATCGCGCCGCGTTGGTGGGGCAGACGGCGATTGCCGGCGCCGCCGCGCCAGCGTGTGCGTCCACGACCGGGAGCCGCGTCCTGTAGGGCGTGCCGGTCTTCTCCGCGAGGTTGACCTCGAAGACCTGGCCCAAGGTGGTCGCAACGAGCGCGATCTTGGAGCGCAGCGGGTTTGCAACGCACAGGCTCGAGACCTGTGCGTCGCCGTGCTCGAGGCTGTCCTCTGCGGAGAAGAGCAGCACGAGATTGGACCGCTCGCCGCCCGACGTCGCGAGCGCACGCGGCGTGATGTCGAGCGGGTGCAGACCAAAGTCCCAGAGCCGCAGCTCGCCGTTCTCGGCGGCGCTCACAACGCCGTCCTTCCATTCGGCGAGGCAGCGCACGGCGGGCCTGTCCTCGTGCATCGCCGGCACACTCCGCTCGAGGCGGCCCGTGGCCTGGTCGAACTGCAGTAGAGCGCCGCTCTCGGTGCCGGCCACCAGCGTCTTCCCCAGGAAGCACAGGCAGGTCACGACAGTGTTGGCGGCATCAACACTACCATCGCCGTCGAGGTCAATGTCGATCTCGCCCAGGGCGCGAGGACGGCCGGCGCCTCCGCGGCCGTGCAGGTGCGCCCCCTGGCGGCCGACACCAGCCAGCTGCTGCTGGTGACCATGGGCCTGAGGTGTCCAGCCCGTAGCGACGGCGTGAGGGCGCTTTACGTCGAGTTTGAGTGTGAGCAGCTTGAGGAAGCCCGGCCCAGCGATCGCAAGTACGTCAGCGTCAGAGGACCATGCCAGGTCCGAGACGCGCGCGTGCGTGAGCTGTGTCGGGTCCGCGACGCGCTCGCGAGATTGCCACGCCCAGACCTCGACGCAGGCCCCGCCCTTGCGCGACTGCGCGGAGGAGCGCGGCACAAGACTGGAGGCCACGGCCAAGAAGTCGCCCTGCTGGCTGAAGGCGACTTGCGTGAAGCCGGCGGCCGAAGGGAGCACGGTCGCGGGACCTGGGCTGCCGCTGCCGCCTTCCTGGAGCAGCGGGGGGCGCCAAATATGCACCTCGCCGGAGGCGTCCGCGCTCGCAACGAAGTTGCCCTGCGCCGTACTCACATCCAGACTGAGCACCGGGTGCGCGTGGGCCGCGTAGGTCCACTGCTGTGCGGGCTGCAGCAGGCTCTGCACGACCACGAGCTTGCCAACGGCATACACCACGTGCTCCCTGCTGTGGTTTAGGTAACGGGCCGCGGCGCGGCCCTGAAAGCCGGTCAGCCCGTAGACCCATTCAAGCTCGAGACGATCCTGCGGCCCGGACGCGGAGCGCGGCGCAAGCGGCGCGGGCTCCAGCGCCGGTAGCGCTTGGTCACCACCGCCAATGTCGTCCTCCGCTGGAAGCGCGGACGTCGCGAATGCCACGGGAATTTGCTTGTCAAGCGCGGCGTCGCGCGCCGCCGCGCGGGCAAATACTTCGAAGGTCTCCACGAAACGCATCACGGCGCGATTGCCGCGTGCCCAGGACGCGAACTCGCGGTACGACAGGCTGCGATTGAGCTCGAGGTCGTAGGTGCGCAGCGCAAGGTCCGCAATGTGCTCAAAAACCTCATCCGAATCGAGCTCCTGCAGGGATGCGCTGGGATCCAGGTCGATCAGCTTCAGCGTGCCGAGAACCGTGGAGCGGACCATGAGCACGAGCTCGGCCCGCGAAAGCACGCCGTTAAGGTTGAGGTCATATAGCTCGAAGCAGACTTGGGTCTTGCTGGTGAAGTCCTCGCGGCTGAGCATCACCGTGCCCGCGAGGAACTCCAGGCAGTTCACGCGTCCGTTGTCGCTCGTGTCGAGCAGCCGGAACACCTCGGCCAGCTCGCGCTCGGTGAGCCCCGGCACCGTGCGCGCGAGCCAGGCGTCAAACTGGCGCTGCGTCATGACGAAGGTGCCCACGCGCTTGAGCGCCGCCAGCAGCTGCGTCACATGCGCCAGCGGCCACATGGCGAACGCGAAGCTGGCGCGCCTCAGGTGCGCGCCCTGGAGCGCCAGCTCGCTCGCCGCCCATCCTGCCGGCCCGGGCCCGGGCCTGGCGTCGCCGCGCGACGCCGCGCTCCCCATGTCGTCGTCGCCGCCGTGCGCCGCTCGAGCGCCGCCGCGCCCCGCGCGCCCTAGCTCTGCGCGCGCGGCGGCCTCGCGCTGCGCTCTCCAGTCCCAGCTGGCGCCTCTTTCTGCGTGGGACGCGCCGGCGAAGCCTCTCTCTAGACTGCCCCCTTCTTCGGCACCCCGGCCCCTTTACCCCTAACGAGTGTGCGTCCCGCAGGGGCGCATTCGAAGAGTCTCTGCGCGCTTGGAACCGTTACGTTGAGCGCGCCGTTGGCAAGGCGACATCCGAGTCATCTCGGGACCGGAAGAGCGCGAGCGCGAGAGCGAGAGTGAGAGGAGAGCGAGAGAGGTTATTGTCTGTGGACGAGTGCCATTCGAGCGAGGTTCTAATTTCGCGCTCTCGGGCCTCGCGCTTTGCTGTGCATTGCGGTCTGCCTTGCGCTGGATTGACTTGTGGAGCGCGGGGCGAGAAGTAGAACGCGCGCGCGCGCGCGCGGAAGACGGGGGCGTGCGAGACGGAGCTGCGCGCCTCGAGACGCACAGAGCGCGCGCTCGAGACCGGGGCGTGCGAGACGGAGCTGCACGCTTCGAGGCACTCGCAGGCCGCTTTCACGTCGAGCCGCGCTTCGCAGGACAGCATGGCGGAGGTCAAGGAGGACGAGGACAAGCAGGTGTCCGAGGCGGAGCAGGAGCAGCGCATGAGGGAATTGCACATGCGCGAGCGCGCTATCGCGCGGGCGGAGGACCTGCAGGAGACCAAGGTCGAGGTAGGTGGCAAGGAGGGCGCGACGCGCGAACTACGGGCTGACCAGGACGTGGCGCGCAGATGGCGGTAAACAAGAAGTTAGAGGAGTTGGAGGTCAGCAACGAGCGCCTGAACGCTGCGGCCAAGGTATTCAAAAAAATCTGTGGACACTACCCGGCGACCGTGGGCAAGGCGATGAGCAAGAAGGAGCGTCAGGACGAGGCGTTAGAGGATCAGGCGCTAGTGTACGGCGAGATCCAGTTCCGCACGTTTGCGCTGGCACTGGAGAAAATTCGGCACAAGTACGGCGGCCTGAGCGAGCCCGGAGGCGTCTTTGTGGACGTGGGCAGCGGCACGGGCAAGCCAGTATTTGCGGCGATGCTCATGCACGAGTTTGATCGCGTGGTGGGGATCGAGATTCTGACCGGACTGCACGAGCTGGCGCGCGACATCGAGGCGGTTTGGCACGAGCGCAAGGGGAAGTTGGAGACTGTATCGGAGCGCACCAAGAAGACGCGGATCGAGCTGGTGCGGGGTGACGCCTTTGCGATCGACTGGTCGGACGCCACGGTGGCTTTCGTGAATTCAACGTGCTTTGACGCGGCCATGATGGAGCGCGTGGCGGAACAGGCTGACAAGATGGCGCCTGGCACATTTTTCGTGAGCTTCACGCGCAGGATACCGAGCGAGAGGTGGCAGGTGTTGGAGTACGAGCGGCACCTTATGAGCTGGGGTGACGCCACGGTCTTCATTCAGCAGCGCAAGGCGGAGGACGGCGAGGCGGCTGCTGTGTCGTTGTCGTCGTCGACGACGAAATAAGACAAAAAGAAGTCGACACAGTCTCTCTTGCAAAAGCTGAATACTGATACAGGCATGTTGTGAAGGTTGCAGTCGCACGCGGTCCCGGTACAGCGACGCTTGGAACCATACACACGCTCGCTCTCTTTCCTTCGCTCTCTCTCTCTCTCTCTCTCTCCCTCTCCCTCTCCCTCTCCCTCTCCCTCTCTCTCCCTCTCTTAGTGGTGACGGGGCTTCTTGGCCTTTGAGTTGGCGGTCCCGTTGGCCTTGACCTCGCCCTTGCCGTCGGCGGCGGTCGGAGCGGCAACGCCGCTGGTCTTCTCATCGTCCTCGTCGTCCTCGTTGTTGGCCGGGACGACGCTAAAGAGGTCCGAGGTGGCCTTGTGGCGCTTGGCGGAAGTGAGGAAGGAGAGGGTGTACATATTCTCGTCGCAGAGACGCGTGAGGTCCTTGCTCTGCGTGGTGATGGCCTTTTGCAGTGCGCGAAAGGACGACATGAACTGCTTGGACTGGTCGCGGAGGCGGTCCTGGTGCACGGTAAGCAGCGCCTTGCCCCAGGCCAGGTGGTGCTGCAGGTTGGGCGAGGAGGAGACCTCGGCGGCGATGAGGTCGAGCACGCGCGCTACGTAGACGACCGGAAGACTGCGTGCGACGAGCTGGATGCTCTCAGAGGGCACGGCGCGGTAGGTCTCAGTGAGCAGGTCGGCCTCGCCGAGGTGGAGCGCGAGGATGAGCGCGCGGCCGTGGTCGCCCTTGCGCGCGAGGTCGCGCACGCGCGCCGGCGTGACGTCCTCGTCGAGCTGGAACGGGTCGAAGAGCATGGCGTTGTCAAGTGCGTAGATCATGAGCCCCTCAGTGGTGGCAGCCGCCCACTCCTGGCCGTTGGGGGAGAACTGCACGCACTTGGAGCGGATCTCGGGCTTGGTGATGCGCTTGCCGAGGTCGCCGCGCGAGGCGCCCGGCAGCGCGCGCGCGCGCGCGGCGTAGTCCTCGCCCTCGGAATCAGAGGCGTCGCTAACGTCGAGCAGGTCGGCGGCGCCGCCCTCGGTCATATTCTTGGAGTTGAGCTTGTCCAGGACGCCGTCGAGGGAGCGGTTGTGCGAGAGCTGGTATTTCTTCAGCAGCACGCGCTGCTCGACCTGGTAGATGCAGACAAACTTGCTGCGGCCGCCGGCGATGACGCAGGAGCCATCGGCCGTATAGCAGACGCTAGAGAAGTGCTTGTTGTGCGTGGCATTCTTGGCCGCAACCCGGTCATGCGAGCGGCGGCCGCCAGCGACGTCCTTGGCGCCGGAGATGCTGCCCGTCTGAAGGCCCGAGTCGACATCCCAGAAGAGCAGCTGACCGCTGAGCGCGCCGACGCAGACCTCGCGGCCGTCAGGGCGAAAAGCCACGCAGAGGCCGTCGCTGCCCACCTCCTTGGTCTCAGTGGGCGCTGTGCTGCTGTAGGGTTCCCAGAAGCGCAGCGTACGGTCCCAGGAGGTGGAGGCGAGCATGGGGCGCAGCGGCGAGAAGGCGAGCGACGATACCGGGCCCTCATGGCCGGCCAGCACGTCAAGCAGGCGGCCGGTCTGCAGCGACCAGACGTAGATCTCGGGCGGGTCGACGGCACCGGCGCACACAACCTCGCCCTGGCCATCGACGGCCAGGCAGGTGAGCTGCGTGGGCGTGGGCGTGACCATGGTGCGGAAGTTGCGGTAGCGCACGAGGTCAAAGGCGCGCACCGTGCCGTCGAGGCTGGAGGTGACGACGGCGTTGCCGGCGTCGCCGACAAAGGTGACGCCAGTAATGGGCGCTTGGTGTTCGGTGAAGGTAACAAAGCAAAAGCCCGAGGTGGTGCTCCAGAGCTTGAGCTTGGCGTCGTCGCCGCCGGTCGCGACAAGCTGACCGTCCGGTGAGTAGGCGCTGACGTTGAGGTCGTAGAAGTGGCCCTGTTGCTTGAGCACGTAGGTCTCGGACTGCCATTCCCAGACGAGGACCTGGCCGAGCTTGGCCGAAGCCAGGGCGACCCACTCGCCGGTACAGTTGATGGCGGCGGTGCGCAGCTCGTGCTGCGAGACGCTGAGCGACTCGAGGTGCGTGCCGGAGGGCATTTCGAAGAGCGAGAAGACGCCGCTGTCCATGCCAACCAGGAGCAAGTTCTTGCCGGCGTGCAGCGACGCACAGTGCACGTTGGCGTGGTCACGTTGCACGAAGTGGCGCGCCTCGCGCTGCCACTCGCCGAGCTTGATGCTCAGCGGCTTGGAGGCGCCCGCGTCGGAGTCCGCGTCCGCGTCCGCATCAGCGTCGCCGCCAGAGGCGAGTATCCTGGAGGCGACGGACCCCTTCGCCTTGGCCTGCGCGGTGCCCCGCGCCGCCTCCTCCTCCTCCTCCTGCTCCTGCTCCTCCATGTCCTCGTCGCTGGCCTGGGCGTCCTCATCGGCCAGCTCGTCGAGCGCGCTCCAGTTCCAGCGCCAGACGATCAGGGAGCCGTCTCGGGACAGCGTGTACACGAGCTCGTTCTCAGCGAAAAAGACGCTGACAATGTAGTCCTTGTGGCCCGAGAGTGTGACGACCACAAAGTCCTTCTCCGGCTCGAGCGAGTAGACTCGCGCGCTCATGTCCTTGGAGCCGGTGGCGAAGTAGCGGCCCGAGGGCGACCAGGAGATGCTCACGACCGCGTCGTGGTGGCCCGTGTAGGTGCGGTGCAGGACGAGCGGAGAGAACTCCTTCTGCAGGCCACCCGGAGTGCGCCAGACCTGGACGTGGCGGCCCACGCTAATTGCGAGGTACTGGTTGTCCGGGCTGAAGGCCATGACGCGCACCTTGCCCTTCATGTTGAAGCGGTGCAGCACCTTGCGCGTCGCGAAGTTGACCAGCAGGCCGCGGCCCTCCGTGTCCGCGACGACCAGCAGCCGGTTGTCGTTCGACAGGCAGATGCAGCGCACGTTCCGGCGCAGCTCAAACGGCATCGTCTCCGCCGTGTTGTTGACCAGGTCGAACACGCGCACGCGGTTGCCCACGCCCGAGAGCAGCTGGTTCCCCGTGCCGGCGTCGAAGACCACGTTGCCATTCGCGTAGCTCACGCCCAGCAGGTCGCGGAACCGGTAGTTGAACTTCATCGCGGCTTCGCCAGCGCGCTGCCGCCCCCAGCCGCCCGCCCCCAGCCCCTGCGCCCGCCGCCCCGCTGCAGCCCTCCGGGTCTGCCGCGCCGCGACCTCTGGCTGGTCCTGGCCAGCCAAAGCCGCCGCGGCCCATCCGCGCATAGGCCTCTTTCTTTCCTTGATTCGTCTGCGTGCACGGTATCGACATCGTGCACGATGTCTCTTCAACGGATAGATGGAAGCATTTTTCCCCAAGTTCTGCCCTGCACGCACACTGCGGCGAGACTCCTGAGCGGCGCCAGCCTGAGCGGAGCGTGAGCGGAGCAGGAGGAGACAGACGTTCGTTCACCGGTTGCGCGTGCGCAAGAGAGAAAAGGTGGAGCGTCCGAAGCGGCAGGCAGATCTCTCTCTGGCCGGCTTGCTTGCTTGCTGGCTGGCTAGGTGGCGTGCTCGCTCGCTCGCTCGCTCGCTCGCTCGCCTCGCACGTGCGTGCGGGCGTGCGTGCGGGCGTGCGTGCGTGCAGCGCGCGCGGCGTGGCGTGGCGTGGCGTGGAACAGGCTTGCGGACTCGGACTGAGAGAAAAAGGCACTTTTGGCGGGGGCCATGGTGCGCGGCAGCGCGGCGCTGGGCGCCGTGCTGGCGGCGCTGGCGATGGTGGCGACGACGAAGGCGCAATCGAGCAGCGGGCCGTGCCCGAATATGTGCTCGGGGCACGGGCTGTGCCAGCTGACGTCGTGCGCGTGCTTTGACGGATACTTTGGCGGCGACTGCTCGCAGCGGAGCTGCCCGGTGGGCGTGGCGTGGAATGATGCGGCAACGGACGTGGACGTTGCACACAACGAGGCGGAGTGCTCGAACCGCGGCTCGTGCGACCGCGAGACCGGGCAGTGCGTGTGCGACCTGGGCTTTAGCGGGCGCGCGTGCCAGATCAGCACGTGCCCGAACGACTGCTGGGGGCGCGGCCGCTGCGTGGACATGCGGTATCAGGCCAAGTACAAGAGTCCGGGCCTCGGCACGGTCTACGACTATGAGACGGTCTGGGACGCGGAGAAGGTGTACGGCTGCCTGTGCGATCAAGGGTTCACGGGCTTTGACTGCTCAGAGCGCGAGTGCCCGCGCGGCGACGACCCAATGACGACCTCGCAGGCGGATGAGGTGCAGCTGTTCAAGTGCAAGGCGTCGACGGGCTCGTTTACGCTGACCATGGGCGACTTTACGAGCGAGCCCATTCCGGCCAACACGCTGCTGGCGGAGTTCGAGACCCTTTTGGAGGCAGTGCCGGGCGTGGGCGACATCTCAGTGTCCTTTTCGCAAAACGGTCTGGCTGTCTGTCTAAGTGCTGCGGAGCAGGTGGTCTCGGTCACCTTTACAGAGCAGTTCGGCGACGTGACCAATCTGTACTCCCAGTCAACGAGCATTGAGAGCTGTTCCGACCCGAATGTGGCCGACTATGACTTGTGCGGCGGCACGGGCTTGACCTTTGCGTACGACGGCAGTGCGTTGGACCTGACGAACTCCATCATGGGCACCAAGGAGAACGAGTACTGCTCGCGGCGGGGCTCGTGTGATCTGACGACCGGCATTTGCACGTGCTTTACAAACTTTGTCACGAGTGACGGCCGTGGCAACGAGGGTGATCGTACGTTTATTTTGTCAGCGGCAACATGAGAGCAACAGCAGCCAGTGGTGGTGGTGGTGGTGGAGGAGGAGGAGGAGAAAGAATGGAGAAGCGGGTGTTGTGAAGTGTGGGTTGGCTTGAATCGGCAAACTAACGAACGAAAACAAAACCAAACACGTGTGCAGGTGGCGATTGCGGCTATGAGTCGGCCGAGGTTCAGGCGTGTCCGGGCCTGATTGCGTGCAGCGGGCACGGTACGTGCTCGCAGTCACCTCAGTTCCGGTGCACGTGCTCGCTGGGTTGGCAGTCTGGCGACTGCTCGATCCGCACGTGCCCCAAGGGTAAGAGCTGGTTCGACCTGCCGATCTCGGACAACCGGGCGCACCAGCTGGAGGAGTGCAGCAACATGGGCACGTGCGACACGGCGACGGGCGAGTGCCTATGCCACACCGGGTTCACCGGGTCGGCGTGCGACCAGATGAGCTGCCCCGGGTCGCCGACGGAGTGCTCTGGCCACGGGCAGTGCCTTTCCATGTCGCAGCTCGCGGACAAGGCAACACTGAACGGCGATGCGGCGCCTACCACGTACGGGCAGACGCCGAACGACCCGGACCGCTGGGACTACGACATGATCAAGGGCTGCCTGTGCGACGATGGCTTTGAGGGCCACGACTGCTCCCTGATGAGCTGCCCGACGGGTGACGACCCAGAGACGGACGGCCAGGACTTCGAGGTGCAGGCGATCCGCTGCAAGGCGGACGGCGGGAACCTGAAGCTCTACTTTCGGCAGCAAACGACGGACGCCATCCCGTACGACGCGGACGAGGAAGCCTTGCGCGTCGCGCTGAGTGCCCTCGACACCATCACGGACGTGTCGGTATCGTATACCTTGGGCTCGTCGCTGTGTACCTTCAGCGGCACGAACATCGCCCTGGTAACTTTCACGCAGGAGTTTGGCGACCTGCCTGACCTGGTCGCCTTCACCGCGTCGCAGGGCGCCGACCTGTCGCACTCCTCGACGACGGTGGCACTGGACATTGCCGTGGACGGCGGGTCGCTCGACGGCGTGAGCAGCACGCGTGGCACCAGGGAGAACATTGTGTGCTCGGGCCGCGGGCTGTGCAACTACGAGACCGGCGCGTGCGAGTGCTTTTCAGGCTTTGCGTCCAGCGACGGCAATGGCAGCTCGGGCGAGCGCGCGGACTGCGGCTGGAAGGTGCCTTGGGGCACTTCCTCTTCCGATGAGTAAATGGTTGTTGCGAAGAGTAGCTGAAGAATTTGGTGTTTTGTGTTTGCGTGTCTGTGTCTGTGTCTGTGTCTTCGTGTTTGTGTTTGTGTTTGTCATGGCGGTTGGGAGTGAGAAAAACTTGAGATCAAACATTCTTTGCAGTGCATGCATGCAAAATATAGGGAAATAAGATGCAATGGGAAGAGCGGAGAGCGGGAGAGAGAAGGCAGGCCTGGGCCGCAATGCGGCGCCGGGCACGAGAACGTGAGTGGTGGTCAGGTGATTTCTCCTTGTCCTCTCACTCACTCACTCATTCACTCACTCATTCCTCCCTGAGCGAGCGGCGGTGCTGCTTCTTGGCCTCCTTGGCAAGAACACGCTTGGTGTTGGCCCAGAAGGCGAGGATCTGGCCGAGCAAGATGCCGTTGACGAGGGTGGCGAGAACGAAGGAGCCGAGGACAACTGGGTCATTCACCTCGGTGATCGTGGTGAAGACGCGCGTGAGCACGCCCATGAACATCATAAGCTGCGTGACGAAGGAGAGCGGGCCGGTGTGCTTGTTGCGCGCGTTCTCGACGATCTGCGGTATTGAGCCCGAGAGACTGATGGCGGTGGAGAGCAGCGGCATAGCCCAGAGGCGCTCGGGGCGCGTGCGCATGGCGGCGCTGGCGACGCCGCCGACAAAGGTCGCGAAGGACAGCGCAAGCACGACCTGTTGCGCGGGCGGCGTGTCGCCGAAGCGCCACATGAGGCCGATGATGATGAGCTCCTGCGCGAGTACCGAGAGGCTGTCACCCCAGGAGGTGAAGGGGTGGCCGTGCGCGAGCGAGTAGACGACGATGAGCACGAGCGAGACCACCGTGGTGTAGGAGCGAACCGCGGACAGGCCCTTGACGGTCTTGGCCTCTAGGATGCTGGCGATCTGCGGCACCTTGACCCCGAAGCTGCCGGCGATGAGCACGCCGCCGAGAATCTTGGACATGACGACCGGGTTGGCGTTCGCCGAGAGAAACTTGACGGAGCGATCAAAGGCCACGATGGCAAAGATGAGGAAGATCCAGAGCGTCAGGGAGAGCGGCGTGTCGTCGAGGTCGACACCGCGTCGCGAAGCGCGGCGACCGGCGCGGCGGCCTGCGCGGCCGCCGAGGCGCTCCAGCAGCGAGCCAGCCTGCTCGCCGGCCTCTGAGTCGGAGTCGTCCAGCTCGCGCTGCAGGTCCTTGAGCTTGCGCATGCGCGAGAGGCGGCGTTCCTCGGCCTCGGCGTCCTCTTCGTCGTGTGCGCCGCCGCCCCGCCCCTTGCGGTTGTGCTTGAGCGCCTGCCGCGTCTCGCGCTCCATGTCGAGCGCCTTTTGCCGCTGCGCCTTCTTGCGTCCCAGCGCGTCGCCGCCGCGCGTCGCCGCCACGTGCTCCTCGGGCTCGCTGTCGTCGTCCTCCTCGTGGAGCCCACCACCGTGGGCGCCGCCGCCGCCGCCGCCTGCGCGGCCTTGGCCAGGGCCTCGGTTCTTGCCCTTGCGGCCCTTGCCGCGGCCGCCTATCACGGCCTTCTTCCCGTACACGCCCAGCTGCGACCGCAGCATGTCGTCCTTTTGCGCGGCGCGCTCCGCCCTCTCCGCCAGGTACGCCTCGCGCTCGCCCTCGCTCAGCCCGGCCAGGTCCTCATCGCCGCCGGTCGCCTCCAGCCGCAGCTGGTCGTCCGCGAAGTCGTCGTCCGCCATCGCGCCGCCGCCGCCGCCGCGCCGCCGCCGCCGCCGCCGCCGCCGCCGCCGCGCCGCCGCGCCGCCGCCGCGCGCGCCGCGTTAGGTACAGCCGGCCTTGGGCCGGCCTGCCTTTCTTTCTTTCTTTCTTTCTTCAAGTTGCTTTCTCCCTCCTTCGGCGGCGGCGCGTGTGGCGCGCGTGCACAGCCCGTCCCGCTTTGCGGGACCGCGCCCCGAACCCGAGCCTGCCCGCGCCGTGGCGTGCCGTGCCGTGGCGTGCTCGCCGCGCGTGCTCGCGCTTGCTCGCGCTTGAGCTCTACGTCGCTACCGACGCTGCACGAAGCGGAGAAGTCCCGGAGTCCCGGACTCGGAGCAACGAGCAGTGGCGAGATGAGGAAAGGCTGCGGGACCCAGCCATGAGCCAGCAGAAGATGCCAGAAGAAGCAGACTGAAAAGGAAAGAGCAAGGAGAAGCAAAATCAGAGAGCGCGCGACTCGGTAGCTTGGAAAGGCCCAGCAGGCAGCTTGCCCGCGGTAAAAAAGCTTTGCATCATGGGCAAGACGCTGGCCAGAAATCATCATGAATGTTGCTCTTGCATTTTGAAGCCAAGCAACTTACGCCTGGGTCTACCTTTTGCAGTTCAGTTTTTACTATTGGGAGGATCCTCACGAGTCGCCTCGAATCGAAAGCTCGTGGCCTGCCAGGCATCTCGCCGTTGGCACGGCTGCGTGGCACGGCTGCGTGGCACGGCCTAATGGCACAGCCTGAGGGAAAAGGGAGACAACGAACACACAACGAACACAACAAAATTGCTTTTGCAGCCCGAGGCGAGGCGACAGCGGGTCTACATGCATGCAGGCAGGCTGCACAGGCAGAACGAAAGCTCCTCAGAAAATGCCCATCTTCTTCTTGAGCATGATGCGCTTCCAGGCCGGGAGCTCGGCGAACTCGGACTTGCGCATTCCAAAGGCCTTGCGGAAGCTCTTGGAGGTGATGTAAAGCTCGAGCTTAGACTTGTCCATATTGTCGTCATACTCTTCGAGCTCCTTCATGCGTTGGATATCCTCCAGGGTGTAGGGGTACTGCTCCGGGTCGTCCTCATCGTCCTCCTCCTCCTCCTCCTCCTCCACCTCCTCCTCAACGGCCTCGACAGCCTGCGCCTGCGGCTTGCTCTTGGAGCTGCGCGTCGAGGAGCGCCCGGAGCTGCGGCGCGAGGAGCGCGAGGAGCGCGAGGAGCGCGAGGAGCGGGAGGAGCGGCGCGGCTCAGGCTCATCCTCCTCGTCCTCATCCTCGCCCGCCTGCGAGGCCTTGGCAGATGACGCCTTTTCCGAAGCGTCGTCCTCGGCAGCCTCGTCCTCGTCCTCTGCCTCCGCCTCCACGTCGTCCTCCTCGTCTTCGTCATCGTCATCGAGGATTCCGAGCTTGCGCTTCATGTCCTTGGACATGACGGTGTCGCGGCCGCTCATGCCGGGGAGCGCGATCGGGTTGCGCACGGAGAGACGGGCGAGCATGGAATAGGAGCCGGCGGTCTCGGCCTCGTCCTGCTCGCGGCGCGCGAGCTCGGCCTCGGTGAGCGGCGCCTCGATGCTCTTCATGCGGTTGTACTCCTCGGCAGAGAGCTCCTCCGGGCCGGAGACATTGTACTCCTCGATCTGCACGTCGCCCAGCACGCGAATGGCGTCCTTGACGCTGGAGATGGAGCTCGCGTAGAGCATCTTGACGCGGGTCCTGGCCATCTCGGGGATGTACTTGATGAGCAGGCAGCTCTCCGGCCGGCGGAAGAGCACGAAGATGCACGGCGTGGTGCTGTCCACATGGCGCGCCAGCTTGTCCAGCTTGCCCTCCCACGACAGGGCCGCGGAGCTGCCGCTCTGCAGCAGCCGCGTGCCGGCGAGCGTCTCGCCGTTCACCTCCACCTTGACGCACCCGGAGTCGGCGGCCGCCTCCTCGATCATCTTCACCAGCCTCGGCGACGCCTTGATGTTGCTGCTCGCGTTGCGCCCCACATCCTGCATGCCCGGCAGCGCGCGCCCCACGCTCACCGAGAACCTGTTCACGCCCGACATCCTCCCCGCGCTGCGCTGCGCTGCGCTGCGCTGCGCTGCTCTGCGCTGCGCTGCGCTGCGCTGCGCTGCGCTCCGCCCCGCCACGCGCGCGCCGCCGCTCGCCCGCCGCTGCAGGCGCGGGATGCGCGCGCACGCGCGCACTCGCTCCCGCGCTGGCGCCCGCCGGCCGCCGCGCCGCCGCCCGCGCCGCGCCGCGCCGCGCCGCGCCTTCGCCCGCCCGCGCGCGCCCGAGCGACCGCGCGACCGAGCGAGGGAGCGCGCTTGGGAGCGCGCGCGCGCCGCGCCAGGCCGCCTCCCGCGCCGCGACTCCGGCGAGCCGCTCCTCGAAGCGCGCGAACCGGAAGCGCAGCCGCAGCCCGGGTTTGAGTCAGGTTTCCGCCGCGCCGGCCGCAGTGCGGCGCGCCGCGCGCAAGTGGGGCGGCCGCGGCGCGCAAGTGGGGGGGCAACCGCCGGCCAAGCGCCGTACGGCCCCGCGCCGACTCGCGCGCCGCCCCCGCCGCGCGCGCGGCCTGCGCCGCGCCGCGCCGCGGAGCAGGCGCGCCGCCGCCGCGCCGCCGCGGGGGGGCACGCGGCGAGAGCGCGGCGGCAGCGCCGGAGCCCGATGCACAAGCAGCGCCGCGGCGGGGCGAGGCGCGGCGGGGGCGGCGGGAAAGGCTTGCTTGCCGCTTGCGCGCTCGCGGAGCTGGCCGCGGCTGGCCGCGGGCTCGGACGGCTTGCGGCGGGCTCCGGGGCCTCTCGCTCTGCAGTGCCTGGCTGCGGAGGCAGGCGGCAGGCAGGCAGGCAGCGAGCGCTGGCGGGCTCGAGGCTGGGTCCGGCCGTCACCGCTGCACTGCCAGTGTCAAGGTGATGCAGAAGCGAACATGCGACTGGAATCGAGTGCTCGCAGGGAAGAGGAGAGCATGAGCCGCCGCCACGCACGAACTAGCCTAGGCTAGGCTAGCCTGCAGCATTTTGATAGGGCTTAATTTACTTCGGGGGCGGCCTGGCTCGCGTTGGCGCGTGGATGCCAGCCAGGGATGTCACAGGGCGGCGCGCAGAGCTGCAGCGTCCGTGAGGTTGATGGCGTCCACAGCAAAGGTGCCGGAGTCGTGGTCGAAGACGAGCAAGTTGACGCAGCAGTTGTGCTGCGGGATCTTCTGCATGCTGGGCTTGTCGGCGTGCAGCTCGCTGAGGACGACCTTGTTGAGGCGCGAGTGCGCCACCACGAGCAGGCGGCTGCCGGGGCCGTGGCGCCGGCACATGTCGGCCAGCGACCGGTGCGCACGCGCGAACACCACGCTGGGCGGCTCCCCGCCGCCGGGGCAGGCTGCGTCGCGGTTGCCCTGGTCCCAGGCCTGCGAGACGGCCATGATGTCGGCGCGGATCTCGCGCAGGAGCTTGCCCTCCAAGTTGCCGTAGTTCATTTCCTTGAGCTCCGGCACGATCTCCAGGCCGCGCTCCGCGGCGCTGCACTTCTCGCGGCCCTCCAGAATGGCTGCGCCCGTTTGCGCCGCGCGCTGCAGCGAGCTCGCGAAGGCCGCGTCCAGCTGCACGTCGCGCAGCAAGTCGCCAAGCGCTTTGGCTTGCGCGACCCCGGTCTCATTCAGAGGCGGGTCCAGGCCGGCGCCCTGCACGCGGCCCTCCGCGTTCGCCGCCGTCTCGCCGTGCCTGCACAGCAGCACGGTTGTGCGTCGCGCCAAGCATGGCGCGCTCATGTCGCTGCTCCTCGCCGTCGCCGTCGCCGTCGCCGTCGCCGTCGCCGTCGCCGTCGCCGTCGCCGTGTCCGCCCCGGAGCGCACGGGCCGGCGAGCTGGCCTGACCTCGCGCAGCCTGTGCGCGTGTCGGCTCTCACCAGCTCGAACCCGCGCGCGTCCCCCGCGCGCGCTTTGACGGACTCGGACTGGGGGCGGAGGGAGGGAGCACCGCAGGCTCAGGCTGACGACCACCACGGGAACTCATCATGATCTAGATAGGCAGGCAGCCGACGGGGCGAAGACATCGGCCGTCCTTGCGCGGCATGGCTCGTAAGGCGTCGTGAATAGCGCTTGCGTCGGTAAGGTTGGTCGCTTTGACCGTGAAGGTTTTCGCGTCGTGGTCGAAGACGAGCACGTTCGCGCAGCAATGGTCCTGCGGAATTCCCAGCACGCTGCCCGGGGACTCATCGGCGCGCAAACCACTCAAAAGGATCTTGTTGAGCCCTGAATGACCGACGACGAGCAGACGACTCCCAGGACCGTATCGATGGCAAAGTTCCTCCAGCGAGCGGTAGGCGCGTTCAAAGGCCGCGCTTGCAGGTTCGCCCCCGCCCGGGCAGGCCGCGTCGCGATCGCCATTGTCCCAGGCGCGGCAGACTCCCGTAATGGTTGCGTGCACATCGCGCAGCAGTTCGCCCTCGAGGCTTCCAAAGGAGACTTCATTGAGCCCAGGAACGACCTCGAGACCGCTCCGGGCGGTCGTTCCGGGGCTCAAAGAAGTCTCCTTTGGAAGCCTCGAGCCCGCATCGTCCTCCAGAATGGCCAATCCTGTCTGCACGGCACGCTGCAGCGAGCTTGTGCAGACGGCATCTAGCTGCACGGTGCTGAGTTGAAGGCCCAGGGCACGCGCCTGGGCCAACCCGGTACTGTTGAGCGGCGGGTCTGTGCCAGCGCCCTGTAGGCGTCCCTCCGCGTTAGCTGCAGTCTCCCCGTGCCTGCAGAGTAGGATGTTCGTGTGTTTGGGCGTCGCGGGAGATCGTCGCTCGCACCGAGCTTCGAGCCTTAGAAACTCCATCGCTTCGCAGTCACGGCTAGCGAGAAAAGCAAGGAATTGCAGCTAACCTTGTTCTTGGTCTGGTCTGCCGGGCCAGCGCATCCGAGTCACTCCGTCGCGACGCGGCGGTTGCACTGCACGGGCAGTGGCTTCGAGTCTGGCCGCGCGTCCGAGTCCAGTCTGACGCGCACACCAAGCGCGTTTCTTGGTGCTAACGTTACCACTACGAAGCGTGTCTTGGCGTGCGTTGCCCGGTCGCACTGCCGAGTCCAGTCTGACGCGCAAACCAAGCGCGTTTCTTGGTGCTACCACTACGAAGCGTGTCTTACGTTGCCTGGGCCACTGCACCCTTGCCGGGTCCCCGACTCCCCGGCCACGGACAGCCTAAGCCTAAGCCGCCAGGCGCGTGGCATCCGCGGCCGAACATGCGTGGTCGCTCTCACAACATGGAAAGCTGCAGTCGTGGCTGGAATCGCGGCTCAGGCTCTAGACAGCGTCGCTCGCGCGAAAGTTGCGATTCACCTCATTTCGTGTTGTCCTTCTCTGCAGTGTCTGCAGTGATGTTAGTGCAGGGTAGCTGGTTTGCACGACGGACGGCATAGCCTGGACGCTCTCGGTGTTCCCCGGCCGAGGGGAGAATCGCGGAGAAACAGGGGGGGATTTGCCTTTGTGGTGAGTCAGTGCTCGTGAGAGAGAAATAACTTGCGTCAAGCACACGCACGCCAGCGAAACTATTGGTTCGATCATTTCAAGCAGAACGTGAAGCGGCGATCACGTGCGTGCTGGAACTCCAGGCCGGCCTACTGACACCCATCACACAGACCTTCCTACGAGGCGGCAGACCATCAAGTTTTTAGTTAGAAGTTCTCTGTTTCGAGGTCGTTCTCAAGGTTCCAGAGCTCAGGCTGGCAGCAAAGTGTCCGCCCAAGTCCATCATCTCGCTTGGCGTTGCCATTGACGCAGCGTCGAGGTGTACATTTGCTCCTGCAAGTTGCATGCCGCATTGCAACGGCAAGAAGGTGTGGCACGTCGGAAAAAGGGGTGTGTGTGTGTATGTGTGTATGTGTGGTTTGTCATGTCCTGTCAAATGATGTCACGGAGAGGCCTCATCAGTCTCGTCGCGCTCGGCGTTGCCAGCCTTGCCACGCACGCTGGCGAAGGCGTTGGCGTGGTCATTGGAGGACTTGGACTTGTTGGCCTCGCTTTCCTTGGACGCCTTGTCGAAGAGATGCTGCTTGTCGCCAGCCTGAACCGCGGCCATGTGCGAGGCCGAGTCGGCAATGGAGTCCGAAGACCCGTCGGCCTTTCCATCGGGGTCTGACTTGTTCTGGCGCTTGGTGGAAGGCTCGTCGCTTGAGTTGGAGGCGCCGTTCGCGGCTCCATGGGCACCCTCGGCTGCTGGCCGCGCGCGCTTCTTGGGCGGCACGGGCTCGGCCTCGGCCTCCACAACAGCACCTGAGGCGCCGGCCGCGCCGCTGGCCGTTGCCGGCGTAAAGTTGCGCTCCGGCTTGACCTGGGCCACGGCCTGCTGCGCGCCGACAGACCCGGAGGTGTGCGTGGCAGAGCCTACGCCAGCGGCGGGCTGGTCATTGGGCGAGGTGCGACCGGACCCGTTCGGGAGGCCCTCGCGCGCCTTGGCGCCCGAGCCCTTGGCGTCGTCCGCGTCACGCGAGCCAGAGCTGCCGCCATCGTGCGCGATGGGCACGCGCGGGGCGGCGCCAGCGCCAGCGTCGCCACCCGCAGCCGAGCTACCGTTCTTCTTGCTACCGGAGGTGGCCGAGGAGGCGGGTGCAGCGCCATTGGCGCCATTGGCGCCGTTGGCACCATTGGCACCGCTCGCACCGCTGGCAGTGGCACCCGTCGCGCCGCCCTCCTCGCGACGGCGGGCCACGGCGGCCGCATCCTGTGCAGCCAAGTCGGTGCGCACCCTTGCCTCAGCCTCCTTGTCCTTGAGGCGCTCCGAGACGTGCTTGTCCATCTTCGAGAGGTAGAGCGTCTTGTTGTGCTTCTTGACGGCCTCCTCCGCCTCTGACTCCTTCAGAAAGGAGCCCAGCTTGCGGGACTTGCCGTCCACATACACGCGCGCCTGCCAGCGCTGCTCGCTGTTGCTCCAGCGAACGCCCGACTTGTGCGAGGACTTGTGGCTGTGGTGCTTGTGCTTGTGCTTGTGCTTGGAGCTGCTGCTGGTCATGGAGCGGCTCGACGAGTCGCCTTCCTTGCTGCTCGACTTGCGCAGCTTGTTGGCAGACAATGATGACGTCGAGTGCTTGGGCGTGGGCTTGGCTGGCGAGGGCTTGGACCGCGACTTGTTCGTGCTCGTGCTCGGCACCGGGCTCGGCGCAGTCTGCCGCGCCGCCGCGGGGGCGGCGCTTTTGCTCGAGCTCTGCTGGTGCTGGTGCTGGAGCTGTTGTTGCTGAAAGTTCGGGGCCACCTGCCAGCTACCGTTCACCATCATCTTGGGCTGCTGCGCACCGGCCATCTGATACATGGGCTGCATTTGTTGTTGCTGCTGCGGGTGCTGCTGTTGCTGCGGGTGCATCTGCATTTGCATCTGCTGTTGTGGTTGCATGACGTAGTGCGTCTGACCGTTCGCGCTCACGTAGCCCGCGTTCGCCGGCAAAAGGTTGGTGCCGCCACGGCCCTGCGGGTTCGAGACCACCAGTCGCTGCTCCCACTTGCCGTTCACCAGCACTCGCTGCACCTGTGCCTGTTGCGGCATGATGAACTGCATCCCGTTCTGCGTGAAGGCCACCTGCTGCGGCATGCCCTGGTTCGGCGCCATCGCCATCGTCCCGTTCCCCCACGCAAACTGCTGCGGCATTTGCTGGAACTGCATCATCGGCTGCTGCTGCTGCTGCGGCTGCGGTTGAAACTGCTGCTGTGGCTGCTGCTGCTGCTGCTGCTGCTGCTGCTGCTGCTGCTGATACTGGGGCTGGAAGAACTGCTGTTGTTGCTGCGGCTGCTGCTGCTGCTGGAACGGCTGCTGCTGCTGGAACGGCTGCTGCTGCTGCTGGAACTGCTGCTGGAACTGCTGCTGCTGCTGCTGCTGCTGCTGAGGCTGCTGGAACTGCGGAGGCGCGAAAAACACCTGCCCGTTCACATAATGTGGCACAAGCTGTGGCTGGCCATTGTTCTGCTGCTGCTGCTGCTGCTGGCCCTGCGAGTCCTGCGATGAGCCGTTGTTGTTGTTGTTGTTGTTGTTGTTGTTGCCGCCGCTGCTGTTGGTGCCGCTGTTGTTGTTGTTGCTGCTGCTACTGCTGCTGCCGCTGCCGCTGCTGCTGCCGTTGTTGCTGCCGTTCTGCTGCGGCTGCTGCATCTGCTGTTGATACTGCTGATATTGCTGCATGAACTGCTGCTGCTGCTGCGGTGGCATCATCATCATCATTTGCTGCGGCTGCATCATGTACTGCTGCATTTGCTGCATTTGCTGCTGCTGCTGCATGTTCTGCTGGGAAGTGCCGGTCGTCGTGCCACTGTTGTTGGTGTTGTGGACCATGAAGTTGCTGTTGGCCTGACGACCTGCAACACTGCCCGTGTCGGCGTCTGAAGCATTCCTGCTCATGTCGGCAGGAGAGTTCGTGTTGGAGCCATCGCCGTTGGCGCGGGAGCTACTTGACTGCTGCTGGTGCTGGTGCTGCGGCATAAAAAATGGGGGCTGCAGCTGCTGTGGCTGCGGCTGCTGACCCTGATTTTGGAACTGCTGCGCAAAGATGGGCAGGTAGTTCTTGTTGGCGTTGGAGGTGTCGCCGTCGATATCAGGCTTGCCGGCGCCGGTGCCGGAGCTGTTGTTGTTGTTGTTGTTGTTGTTGCTGTTGGTCCTCGTGGTGCCCGAAGAGCCGCCGTTGCTGGTGGAGTTGCTGTGATTGTTGCTTCCACCACCGTTGTTGGCGGCGCTGCTCGACGTAAAGGCAGGGGCACCCTTGCCCCCGTTGAGCGTGTTGACGCCACCAGCGCTATTGCCGGTGTTGAAGAAGGCGCTCTGCAGCGAAGCATGACCTTGCTGGCCTGTCGTGGCGCCCTGACTCGATTGGAAGGGCTGCTGCGAGAAGCCGAGGGGCAGGCCGGAGCGCGAGGAGCCGGAGGCGCCGGCATTCTGCGCGCCATCTCCGCCGCGCGAGGCGCGGGCAGCCGTGATGGCGCGAAGGGTATCGCTCTCCTCGCCGCCACGGCCGCCCGGGCTCGTACCGCTCCCGCCATTGGCGCCGGAGCTACGCTTGCCAGGAGAGTTGCCGACGCGGCCAGCGCCAGCGCCGGAGCCCGAGCCCGAGCCCGAGGCGGCGCCCTGTGCCTTGCCAAAATTCATCGAGCTCGCGAGCTTCTGAAGGTTGAACTGAGCCTGCCACGGCGCCGTGGAACTCCCCGTCGGCCCCGAGCCCGAGCCGGAGCCGGACGAAGCCGGCTGCTGCTGCTGCTGCTGATGCTGCTGCTGCTGCTGCTGCTGCTGCTGCTGCTGCTGCTGCTGCTGCATTTGAAAGGGCTGGTGAAGCTGCTGCTGCAAGCTCGCGCTCGCGCCTGAGGCGGTCTGCGCGCCGCCGGCGCCGGCGCCGGCGCCCGCGCCCGCCGAGGCGCCGCCAGTGCCATTGCCACTGCCGTTGCCGTTGCTGGCGCCCGCGCCGCTGCCCGAGAGCCCGAAGAGCTGCTGCATTTGCGACGGCTGCATGCCCTGCATCTGCTGCATCGGCAGCCCGAACGGGAGCGACGACATGGTTCTGGGGTCTGCCTGGCGCGCGCGCCTGACCTCCCCCGCGTGAGTCTGTTTGCCGCTCCTCTCCTCCCCTCTCCTCTCCTGCCCTGTCCTGCCTGAATAAGGCGACCGAGCTATCCCTGCCAACTAGCAGGAGCCTCGCGACTTATTCCCCTGTGGCAGAGGTGGCGGCCGTGCCGCGCGCGAGGGCGGCGGCGCAGCGGCGCGCGGCGCGGCGCGGCGCGGCGCACGGCGGCGCGCGCCCTCGCCCGCGACCTTCAGCGGCGCGCCCGGGGCGCGCGCAACGGCGGACGCAGGGGCGGCGGCGGCGGGCGGCGGCAGCGGCCGCGATGGCCCCCTTTGGCCTCCGAGCGGCCACCAGCAGGCAGCCGGCGGCTGCGCGGCGGCGCGGCGCGGCGCGGCGCGCCGCGGCGCGGGCTGCGCGGCGGCGGCGCGGCGCGACGCGGCGCGGCGCGGCGCGGCGCGCAGCGACGCGGCGCGGCGCGGCGGCGTGCGCAGCGGCTTGGCGGCTTGGCGGCTTGGCGGCTGTCGGCGAAGGCACGGCGCGCGGCCCGAGGTCTGCCACACGGCGGCCGCCGCCGCCCCTGCGCAGCAAGAGCCCCACAGCGAGGCAGGGCGTCCACAGCTTGGCAGTCTGCGGGCCGATGCTCGGCGTCTGTGGGGGGGGGAGGCGAACGCATGGGGCGCGTCGCGCGCCGGACGCTCCCGCAGCGGCTCGCGGAGGGCGCGCTACGGCCAGCAGCTGCCCGCAGACTCCGCGCGGCGCGGGCGTCGGGCCCTAGCTCAAGCATGGAATCACCAGGACAGAGCACCCGAGCAGTGCAGCCGTCCCCACAGCGCGCCGCTCAAGTGCGTCCCGCAGCTCCGTGATCCGGGCTGCGGGTGAGGCGCCCACCTCACCAGGCTCGCCGCAGCCACGCAGATAGTGTGAAGCCCCGCTCCGCGGCTGCTCTGCTCGAGTCTGCAGGGCCGCCCAGGCCAACTTCGTCCCCGCAGCCGGGGCGCTGCAACGCCTCCACAGCTGGCCCCCCCGTCCCGCTACCCGCCCTTCCTAGGCCAGGCCAGGCCTGTGGTACAGTGGCAGGCGAAATCGCGGCGCGCTTGGTGGGCAGCCCCTTGCGCCCGCGCGCCTGCCTTCTCCGCGCGGGCCTCTCAACAGCGCGCTTCCCGCAGGCCCCACGGCTGCCCCGCGCGCGCCCCACGCGCCAACGGCGCCCGTCCTCGCGCGCCCGCGCGCGGGCGCGGTGCGCGCCGCGTTCCGCCGTTCGCGCACGCGCGCCGGGTCCGAGCCAGGCCGAGCCAGCGTCGAGCGAGGGAGGAGGGAGCCTGAGCGAGCAGGGCCGGGCCGGCCAGCGGCAGGCCCGGTTCCAGGCGGCGAGCGGCGGGCCGAGCGGCTGCGGCGCGCCGGGCCGGGCGGTCGGCCAGCGGCGTCCTCCCCGCCCGCCCTCCCGCGCTCCCCTTCCCCCCTTGCGCGGGCCGGGCGCGGGCGAGCGGGCGAGCGAGCGACTCGGGGTTGCGTAGCGCTGCGGCCAATTTGAACATGGCCTCGGTCCTCGCGCGCGACGCGGGCGCGCTGAGCGCGCCGCAGAGGGACGCGGCGCTGCACCTGGCGCGCGCCAGCGGAGACGTAGAAGCGGGCGCAAGCATGCTGCGCCACGGGGCGCGCTTCAGCTTCGAGGCTGCGATGCGCAAGGGCGAGCCGCGCATGGTGCATGCGGCCGCCGAGGACGCGCTGGCCGCGGAGATGCTTCTGGCCGCCGGCGTCGACCTCGTGGAGGAGGCTTCGCCCGCTACGGGCCTCACGCCCTTTCTCGCGGCCTGCGCGGCGCCTAATTTGCCCGCGGCGCGCGCGCTGATCGAACACGGCGCGCACACCTTCGTCGTTGACCGACGGGGCCGCGGCGCCCTCGCGCTCGCCGTGAGGGCCGGCGACGGGGATCTCGTCGCGCTCTTGCTGGACGCCCACCTCCCCGTAGACGCCCAGGACGACGCTGGCCTCACGCCGCTCATGGAGGCCGCGCGGGCGCTGCGCCCCGACCTCATGCAGCTTCTGCTGGACGCCGGCGCTGACGCGGCTTTGCTGTCCGCTGCCGGCACGCCCGTGGCAGCCTTCGCGGCGCTCGAGGACGGCGCCCGCGCCGAGCAGGCGGCCTCGCCCGGCTGCTTTGACTTTCTCTCGAGCCCCAAGCGCCGCCCTCGCTTCAGCCTGCGCCGCTCCAACCGGCGCTCCGCCTCTTTTCCGGCCGCCGGCGTCGGCAATCAGGAGGATCGCGACCGCTGCCTCGACGTCCTCGTCGACGCCGGAAGCGCATGATGTCTTAGCCAGCCAGCCTGCCTGGCCGCCGACTCGCCATCGGCGTCGCGATTCTCCGCGTGACCATTGTCTATTTTCTTCGCTGTTGACTCGGAATCTGCTCGCTGATTGCAAGGCCTGCAAGGCCTGCAAGCCCGCCAGCCAGTTCGACCTTGCTTGTTGTCTTCGTTCGTCTTCGTTGCCCCCGGTGTCTTCTTCGCACGCCCCCCGCGCCGGCACCGCCGGCCACGGCGTCGTCAGCGCCGACCCCGACCTGTCATGAGGGGTCGGCGAGACACAACATCCAACGCGCAGGCCTGCAAACCCTTGGCGTCGCGCGCCCGCGCACCGACGCTTTGCAGCACGCAAGAGCAGAAGACATCGAGCGGGCAGCCCGAAGGCGCGCTCGCTTCCCTGACGGCCCGCGCGCGCCCGAGCGAGCGCCCGGTGGCGCCGCGCGCGCCGCCATGAGCATGAAGGCGCGCTTCAGCATCGACCGCGGCGGCACCTTCACGGACGTGTACGCGGAGAAGGTGGAGCTGGGCGAGCAGGGCGAGGTGCGCGTGGCGGAGAAGCGCGTGCTCAAGCTGCTGAGCGAGGATCCTGGCAACTACGCCGACGCGCCGCGAGAGGGCATCCGCCGCGTCTTGGAGCAATTTTTCGACCAGGTAAGTCACGTCCATGGGAGGCCATGCAAAGCAACGCTTGCGCGCGTCTCTAGTGCACGGCATGGCATGGCATGGCATGGCATGGCTGACCTCTTTCTCTCTCTCTCTCTCCTCTCTCTCTCTCTCTTTTGCACCACGCAGAAACATGCGCGCAGTGACCCGCTGCCGTGGGATAAGATCGACTTCATCCGCATGGGCACGACCGTGGCGACCAACGCGCTGCTGGAGCGCAAGGGTGAGCGCTTCGCGCTGCTGACAACGCGCGGCTTCCGCGACATCTGGCACATTGGATCGCAGGCGCGGCCGGCGCTCTTTGACCTGGAGATCAAGTGCGCAGAAAACCTGTACGAGAGCGTCGTGGAGGTGGACGAGCGTGTGCTGCTGGCCAGTGACGACCTGGCCAAGTCGCCGGCAGGCAAGGACCGGCCCCTGGCCGACGCCGTCACGGGTGAGCAGGTCTGCGTGGAGCGTCCGCTCAACGAGGAGGAGGTGCGTGCCAAGCTGCAGGCGCTGCAGGCGCAGGGCATCACGAGCGTCGCCGTGGTCTTCATGCACGCCGCGCTCTACCCGGAACATGAGCGCCTCGTGGGCCGCATCGCCGCCGACATGGGCTGCTTCCGCCAAGTGTCGCTCTCCCACGAGATCATGCAAATGGTCAAGATCGTGCCGCGCGGCTACACCACCTGCGCCAACGCCTACCTGACGCCGCACATCGCGCGCTACATCGAGACCTTCGTCAAAGGCTTCGCGCCCGGCCTCTTGGACCACGCCAACGTGTCCTTCATGCAGTCGGACGGCGGCCTCACGCCTGTCGACCGCTTCTCCGGCCACAAGGCCATCCTCTCGGGCCCGGCCGGCGGCGTCGTCGGCTACGCGCTCACCACGCGGCTTGCAGCCGGCGTGGCGGCGCAGAACGGCCCCGCCGCCGTGGCCGCCGACACGGACACCAACGCAAGCACCCACGACGCGCAGGTGGTCGGCTTCGACATGGGCGGTACGTCCACGGACGTCTCGCGCTACGCGGGCGCCTACGAGCACGTCTTCGAGACCGTCACGGCTGGGGTCACCATCCAGGCGCCGCAGCTCGACATCAGCACGGTCGCGGCAGGCGGCGGCAGCGAGCTCCGCTTCCGCGCCGGCGTCTTCTCCGTCGGCCCCGAGTCCGTCGGCGCGCACCCGGGCCCGGTCTGCTATCGCAAGGGCGGCCGCCTGGCCGTCACGGACGCCAATGTGGCGCTTGGCCGCCTCTTTCCTGACCACTTCCCGCACATCTTTGGGCCCAATGAGAACGAGCCGCTCGACGCCGACGCCAGCAAGGCGGCCTTCGAGCGTCTCGCCGAGACCATCGCGGCCGACGCCTCGGCCGACTCGGGCGCCAAGGCCATGTCGCCCGCCGAGGTCGCCTTCGGCTTTATTCAGGTCGCCAACGAGGCCATGTGCCGGCCCATCCGCAATCTGACGCAGATGCGCGGCTACGACATCACCAAGCACGTCCTAGCCTGCTTCGGCGGCGCCGGTGGCCAGCACGCCTGCGCCATCGCGCGCGCGCTTGGCATGCGCAAGGTCTTCATTCACCGCTACTCGGGCATCCTCTCCGCCTACGGCATCGGCCTGGCCGATGTCGTGGAGGACCACCAGGAGCCCTGCGCCGCGGAGATCGCCCCGGACCTCGTGCAGGCCGGCGCCGGCGCCCCCAAGCCCGGCCTGCTCGCCATCCAGGACCGCATCGAGGAGGTCTTCGCGCGCGTCCAGGGTCAGGCCACGCAGGCGCTCAAATCGCAAGGCTTTGCGGACGCCGACATCACCTGCGAGCGCTTCCTCAATCTGCGCTTCGTGGGCACCGACACGGCGCTCATGGTCACTGGCGAGGCCGACCTGGCCGCCTACTTGGCGCGCTTCCTCGACATGTACAGCCGCGAGTTCGGCTTCGTGCTCACCGGTCGCGTCATCTCGGTCGACGATGTCCGCGTGCGCGCCAGCGGCCGCAGCGAGGCACGCGCCGGCCAGGACGAGGAGATCTCCCGTGCTGCCGCCTCCGCCGCTGCCGCCGCCGCCGCCGCCGCCGCGGCAGCCGACCAGGTCCCGACCCCGCACGAGCGCCGCCAGGTCTACTTCGCCGGCGGCTGGCGCGAGACGGCCGTCTACAAGCTGGAGGACGTGCGCCGCACCTGCTTCAAGGGCCCTGCCGTGATCATCGATCCAAACTCCACCATCGTCGTCGAGCCCGACTGCAAGGTCATCGTGAGCGACTTTGGCGACGTCACCATCGACCTGCTCGAGCCAGCGGCGGCCGACGAGGACGAGCCGGACGGCGCGCCCGCCGCCGCCAGCGAGCGCGAGCGCGCCCTTGCCAAGCGCGCCGACCCGATCCAGCTCGCGCTCTTCTCGCACCGCTTCATGGGCATCGCCGAGCAGATGGGCCGCACGCTGCAGCGTACCTCGGTTTCCGTCAACGTCAAGGAGCGCCTTGACTTTAGCTGCGCGCTCTTTGGCCCGGACGGCGGCTTGGTGGCCAACGCGCCCCACATCCCCGTGCACCTTGGCGCCATGTCGGCCGCCATCCGCTTCCAGCTCGAATACTACAAGGACGGCGCCAACGGCGGCATCCACCCTGGCGATGTCCTCGTGTCCAACCACCCGCAGCTTGCCGGTGGCTCGCACTTGCCCGACATCACCGTCATCACGCCGTGCTTCTCAGATCAGGGCGAGATCGTCTTTTGGGTCGCGAGCCGCGGCCACCACGCTGACGTCGGCGGCATCACGCCGGGCTCCATGCCGCCACATTCCAAGGTGCTCGCGGACGAGGGAGCGGCCATCGTCACCTTCAAGCTCGTGCGCGCCGGCGAGTTTCAGGAGGAGGGCATCTCTACGATCCTCACCACGCCCTCCAACCCGTCCAACCCAGAGTGCGCTGGCACGCGCGCGCTCGCGGACAACATCTCGGACCTGCGTGCGCAGGTTGCTGCCAACAACCACGGCGTCCGCCTCGTGCGTGATCTCATTCGCGAGTGCGGCCACGAGACCGTCATCGCCTACATGCACCACATCCAGGCAAACGCGGAGCGCGCCGTGCGCGAGATGCTCATGGATTTTGTCAAGAAGAAGGGCACCACCAGCGTGCAAACGCGGGACTTCATGGACGACGGCACGCCCATCCAGGTCAAGATCGACATCGACCCCAAGACCGGCAGCGCCAACTTTGACTTTGAAGGCACCGGCCCGCAGGTGCTCGGCAACTGCAACGCACCGCCTGCCGTCACCTACTCGGCCATCATCTTCACGTTGCGCTGCCTCGTGGGCCAAACCATCCCACTCAACCAGGGCTGCTTGGCGCCCGTCACCATCAACATCCCACCTTTCACTATCCTCAACCCGTCCGAGACAAGCGCCGTCGTCGGCGGCAACGTGCTCACCAGCCAGCGCGTTGTCGACGTCATCTTCCGTGCCTTTGAGGCCTGCGCCGCCTCGCAGGGCTGCATGAACAACCTCACCTTTGGCGATGACAAGTTCGGCTACTACGAGACCATCGCGGGCGGGGCCGGGGCTGGTCCCACCTGGGACGGCCGTAGTGGCGTGCATACTGGCATGACCAACACGCGCATCACCGACCCAGAGATCCTCGAGCGTCGCTTCCCGGTCGTTCTACGTGCCTTTAGCCTGCGGGACGACTCCGGCGGTCGTGGCCTCCACCGCGGCGGCGACGGCGTCGTCCGCGAGATTGAGTTCTTGCGCCCGATGACGGTCAGCATCCTCTCGGAGCGACGCGCCCGCCCGCCTTTTGGCCTGCATGGTGGCCTCGACGCCGCGCCAGGCCTCAACCTCCTCGTCGACATTGATCCCGCCACGGGCATCGAGAGGCTCCAGAATCTCGGCGGCAAGAACTCCGTCAAGACATCCCCAGGTCAGCGCCTGCGCATCCTCACCCCAGGCGGCGGCGGCTACGGCACGCCGCCGCCGCAGACCGACGATGGGCCGGCGCCCAAGAAGGCACGGCATTCGTAAATCAGATGGGTTGGATCATGCACACGACTCACTGTCAAATATCTTGCGAGCCCACAAAAAAATAGTTCTCGCGAGTCAATTGGCGCGCAGCGCACCGCGTCACGACAATGAATGCCTGAGTCGAGCTTCTTGGGTGACGCTACTTCTTCTTCTTGTATTTGCTCGGTCTTGCCCATTCTCTCTCTCTCTCTCTCTCTCTCTCTCTCTGTGTGTGTGTGTGTATGTGTCTCTCTTCCCTTCTCGGTGGTCACGGTCACCTTACAAATATGTTTTTTTTGGGTGTCTTGCCAGTGCCACAGTGGTCTTGTCTTATTCCTTCTTGCCAGCCTGCGCCTTGAGTGCGTCCTCAGGGTCCGTGCTGTGCTCCGTGGGCTTCTTGCCGAGTAGCGCAAGCGTCACCCAGGTCACGTTCAAAGAGCACATGGAGATAATGGCAAAAAGGCAAAAGCCGAGGACCGCAGGCGTCGGGAGCTTGGCGTCAAAGGTCGTCGGGTCCAGCTGCCTCTGCAGCAGGCCGTACAGGTAACGTACGAAGCCAACGGCTACCGGGATGCCGTAGAGAAGGCGGCAGCCAACGAAGCTCGCGCCAAAGAGGTTGTGCAGGAGCTTCTGCCACGAGGCGGGCCAAGCCAGCGCCTCCGACAGGCTCGCCAGGTTGTACAGCGGCGTGCTCAGCTCAAAGAGCAGGAAGCGGATCGTGTAATACTGAAAGAGCGGCGACTGCGCGTACCAATACGCTGTGCCGCAGACGATGGCGTGCAGGAGGAACTTCAGGTCCACCGGCCACCGGCTCAGGACCACGAAGAGGTCGAACAAAAAGTACCCGCACGAGAACGCATGCGTCCACTGCGACAGCTCCGTCGTTGCGCCCACCAGGTCCGCGTGAAGCTTATCGTTATCGCTGCTGAAGACCACTGCCAGCGCGTTCACGCAGACCACCACCGCATGCACCTGCGATGCCGGCATAATGTAGACCCTCTCGCGGTTCTCATCGTTCAGCTTCTGCACGCGTTCCTTGCGTGAAAAGTAAATGTACGAGACCGCCGTCGTGCCCATGAAGAACGCGCACGTCGACTGCGTGCCACCGTGCCGCGGCTCGCCTCGCCGTCAGTCTTTTCCGCCCCCGCGCCGCGCCGCGCCGCGCCGCGCCGCGCCGCAGCACTCTTCACCTTCACGTACCAGCGTTGCCGACAAGCGCGTGCTCAGGCCATACCGCTCCAGCAGGCGGAGGTGCTGCATCGTCTTCTCCTCCTCCTCTTCCTTCACGCGGCGCCAGCAGCAGCAGCAGCTCCTGCTGCAGCTCGCGCCTCCCCTCCTCCGCCGCCGCCGCCGCCTTGTACGCCGCCGCCGCCTTGTTCCGTCACCAGCCTCGCCGCGGCGCGGGCGGGCGCTGCGCGCGGGCCGGGAGCGCTGCGCGGGGCCGCTGCGCGGGGCCGCTGCGCGGCGGGTCTCCTGCGCGAGGAAAAGCGGCGCGGCGCGGCGCGGCGCGGCGCGATGGCGCAGGGCGAAGGTGGTCTGACGGACTAGGTCTCGGCGATGGTCTGTCTGGCCTGGTGGTGGAGGCCTCACTGGCACCCAGGCGCCAGTAGGCCAGGCCCAGAGTCAGCAGCGCGGGTCAGCGGGTGCCAGTGCGCCTGAGTGCGGCCAGTGCCAGTGCGGCGCTGGTGCGGCGGCTGCGCTGCGAGCCAAGTCGAGCCACGCCGTCGCTGGCTCAAGCCGTCGCTGGTTGGTTCAAGCCGTCGCTGATTCATTCGTTCATGACATCGCCGATTTGTTCGCTCTCTTCTCTCTCTCTGTGTCCCTTGGTGCGCTACAGCGCCGCCATCACTCTCATCTCATCTCACATCAGATTCATGGTGGACGCTGCATCAAAAGTAGTCAGTCGTGCATGGCGTTGTTGTGGTTGTGGTTGTTGTTGGAGACAGCGGCGGAGTTGATGACGGGCGAACGGGCGTCGAGGCGGGATACCTTGGAGAGCAGGCCGCCGCTGGAGCCGCTGGAGCCGCTGGAGCCGCCCGCAGCACCGCCACGGCCGTTCAGATGCGAGGACTCGCGCTGCAGGTTCGGGTGGAAGAGGCCCAGTACGGGATAGATGCCGGAATCGTAAAAGATATCCGGGTCGCTGCGGAGGTCGACCGGGCCGTCACTGGTGTCAAGCCAGTCCCAGCATGTCTGGTCTAGGTTATTCATGACGGCGAGACGCCAGGAACGCGTGTCCTCCGGATCTAAGCCAAGGCGCTTCGTGGCACGCTGCAGGACATCCTGCGGCGTGTCGCCCGATTTGATCATAAGCGTGAGCGGGAGTCCAAACATCTTGGCTCGCTTACACTTGGACGGCGTCGGGGAGTGAAAGTGGCGCACCACGACCACATGAGGCGCCTCGCGCAGCTCATCGAGCTCCATGTCCTCCTCCTTATCCGACGGCAACGGCGGCGGCGGCGGCGGCGGCGGCGGCGGGGGTCGCGGCCCGGCAGCACCCGCCGCGGCACCAGCAGCAGCGGCGCCAGCGCCGGCAGCACCTGTGGCGCCGACAACACCAGCGACACCGGCCTCCGGCTTTCCGAGCGAGGGCGGGGCAGGTGGCAAGGAGGCCTCGAAATTTGCCTCGAAATTTGCCAACTTGACCGCTGATGAACGCTTCGCCATCCTTCTCGCTTGCAAGTCCGCGCCATCGACGTCATCTTGCTCGAGGTGCGCCGGCACCGGGAGCGCCTCGTCTGCCGGCAGCTGGGTAGCCGTAGCCTCCGTGGCCTGGTTCACACGGGCGAGTCGCTCCACCGCATGTGCACTCGCCGCCTGCGCCCCAGTGAGGTGGCGGCCGTTGCCGGAGAGATGTTGCGCAGAGTCTGCCGCCGCAGAGAGGCGCAGCGACGCGCTGGACCTGAACTCGACGGCCGCCTCGTCGCTGAGCACAATGTCCGCAACAACGCGACTGTTCGACGCGCTGCCGCGCGCGTGATCCACGACAGGGAGCAGCACGGCCGGGTCGCCGACGTCATCAGGCCCAAAGACCTCCTTGACCTCGTCCATTTCCTCGACGATCCAGCGTACCCGCATCGTGCCCGCCGGCACGCCAAGCTTGGCACAGAGGTCATCGCCAAGCATGCGGAAGCCGCGCGTCCTGATGCCATCCTTCGTCGCATCGACGAAGAGGAGGGCAGACTCCACCTGGGGGTAGGCGCCGTGAACAAAGTGGACCTCGACAACGCGAGAGACAAGGTCATGAGGGCACGGTAGCATCTCGTAGAGGAGAAAATTCTCGCTGGGGCCAGCTGCGAGCTGGAAAACGCTCCCCTTGGTGGTCCGAAAGAGAGTCTCCCCGACGGTCACGGGCGAGGTCTGCTCGTCCAGCACAAAGGAACGGTCGAAAACGTGGCTCGTGACCATGCAGAGCCGCAGGCGGTCTCTGTCCGCCTCGTCGATCTCCTGAAGCAGGGCCAGCGCATCGGCAACCCGATCACGGACACGCTCCACGCGCATTTGATACGGGAACTCCATGCGAATGACCTTGTCCATATCGCAGGCGCTGCGCTCCAGTACGCTAAAGGCGAACCGCATGTCCATCGCACGCACGTAGTCCTTGGGCTGCGTGAGCAAGGTAAAGTCTTGCCGGACGCGCACCGGGCCGAGCTCCTGGACGCGCACAGCGTCGTCTAGGACCTCGAGACGCTTGGCGGCGCGCGCGCCGCGCGGCTCAAGGTGCATGTCTGCAAACTCCGCAGTGGACAACATGGCATCCACGAAGACAGTGGGTGTCTTGTCGCGCGCCACCGCTGGATCCACCTCGCAGTCTGGGTTGACGACCATCTCCCAGGGCTCGACGTTGTCTGCGGGCGCATCGACGGCGCTAGCGGCGCCGGTCACGGCGCCAGCGCCGGGCTCGGACGCCACGGTCGCAGTCCCGCTCGTTGGCGCCTCGGCGCCCCGACCGGGCCGCGCCTCGTCGTCACCTGAGGTGGACGAGGACGAGAACGAGGAAGGCTTCTCGTCATCTCCGGCGCCCCCCACGTCGTCCTCGTCTTCGCCCACGGCGGCCCCGCCGGCCCCGGTCCCGCCGCGGGCCCCGGCCACATGGGCACTCCCATTCTCCACGCCGTCGTTGTCGTTGTCGTTGTCGTTGTCGTCCGCTTCGTCCTGGTCGTCGTCATCTTCGTCGTCGTCGTCATCGTCCACGCAGGTTGGGTCCGGGAGGATCTCAAAAATCACAATGTCGCCGTGCTGGAGCTGGTTCTCGCTGATGAACCGACGACTGTCCGTGACAATCTGGCACGAGCGGTTGGTGACGAGCTCCCACAGCTTATAACGGGACTCGAGCATGGGCGCGCCATTCACGCCAATCTTGGGCAGCACCTCCTTGGCAATCTGCGCTGCAAGATCCTGTGAGGATGCCGACAAAGGAATGAGCGCCTGACCGACGTGCTCGAGCTTCTGAGGCAGCGGCACGGGGCCCGAGCGCCACTGCCGAAAGAAGAGGAGCACGTGCGTGTCGGGCAAGGGCCAGGGAACGGCGGCCCCGTCCTCCAGGTCGTCCAGAGCGCCCAGCGGCTTGGAGGCCGCCCATGTCTCCACATAGATGCTGATGGAGGGCATGGCCTCGTGCGTAGTGTAGTTGAAGGGCTCGCGCAGCTCCATGTCGGCCTCGGGTACCCCAAAGGCCTTCTCGACACGTTTGGTATTATTGTCGCGGTCAATGATGTTCCAGAAGCGCAGGCGGCGCCAGTCCGGCTCGCCCATGGCCTCGGCGAGCTTCTTGAGGAGGTCCTCGACCGTGCTAGCCTTGGAGATCTCGAGGCGGTGCGAGTCGCGCTCGCGCCAAAAGTCCACCATATCGCGGAAGCGCGGGCCGCGCTCGTAGCCGTAGAACCGGCGCAACGTTTCGGGCGTGATGTAGCGCACCGCCAGCGTGGCGCGCAGGCGCTCGCGCCGCTCCGACTCGAGGCGCTCCTCCTCGTCGTCCTTGCGGAAGCGCTCCAGCAGTGCACGCGGCACGCGCTCGTCCGGCACGTCGACCAGAACCTCTGGCAGCGCGCTCTTGCGCACGTACACTAGCATGTAGGCGTTACCGGGCGAGCTGAAGCGCAGGGGGGCGTCGGCGCGCTCGCCAAAGTTGTTGCTCACGGCCATGTCCACGGTCACCGGAACCACCTTCTCGTCATCGAACTTGAGCCAACGAGAGCGAAAGCTGCCGTCGCCGCCCGGTGCCTGTGTCATGTCGTTAATGAAGGCGTAGTAGTGGCCCGCGTTGACGTCGCCCCAGTGCACCAGCACCGAGTGCAGCACATAGTCGTACTCGGGTGCCGCCTCGATCTCGGCCGCCGATCGGCGCACGCTCTCGTGGAGGAAGCGGTCTAGGCGCAGGTTGAGCGGAAAGCGGAACTCGTCGTTGATCTTGACAGTGAGCTCCGTGAGCAGGTCGAACTCGAAGCGCTTCAGATGCAAGTTTAGCACGGGCGGGAAGCTCAGAAAGCCCACGCCTTTGTGCGCGTCCTGTTTGCCGTGGCCCTCCGCCTCGTACTGGTTGTCGCCGTCCAGGCGCTCCACCTCGATGTACTTGGCAAACGCCTCGTAGACGTTCTTGACGTTCTTGACGTCGAGCTGGATATCGTAAAACTCTTCGTCGCGCGCGGACTCAAAGTCCACGTTGATGCACTTGATGTATGACCGCATCTTGCCCGTGTACAGATCCTTGATGACATTCTCCGACGAGGTGCCCTTCATGCGCTCCTCGAGCTTGTCTACGAGCTCGCGGTTCATCTCCTGCACGTCGTGCTGTTTGAACAGAAAGGTGCTCTTCCACCCAAAGGCGGTCGTCAGGCGCCGCGTCGAAACGACCGACTCGCTGGTCTGCAAGTGCCAGAAGAGCCGCTGCAGCTCCAACGCCACGCCCTGGTTGGCGCGCTCGTGCGTCGTGTCCAGGTCGTACACCTCCAGCCGCAGCTTCTTGGTCATGAAGAGCGTCTGGAGCAGGGAGTTCAGATAGCATGTCGCGCCGTCGTTCTCAAGGCCCACCTTGTTCGTCTCTGCTTTAGTGTCGTACCGCAGGCTGTCGAAAAAGGGCGTCGCCACCGCGTGCAGCACAAGCGCGCCGTCCGCGTCCAAAAGCCCGTTCTCCACCGTCAGGTCCTTCACGTCCACCAGGGTGTTGCTGCCCCAGTCCGTGCAGTCGGCCTTCCAATCATCGGTGTGAGAGAACTCCGCCTTGATGGAGCTAGCGGTAGCTGCCGTCGCCGCGGCCTTGGCGGCACCCGTCTGCGCCGCCTCGCCTCCCTTGGCGGGCGCCGCTGCCGGGCTTTCCTCGACCTCCGCGTCCAGTTCCGCCTCAGTTTCCGCCTCCGCCTCGCCGTCCACTTCGAGGACCTCGACCTCGCCGGTTCCCCCTTCCCCGGCTGATTTAGGTTCTCCCGCGGTGGCGGCCGGGGTCGGGCGCTGCGCCTCCACGCCGTCCATGGGCGTGGCGCTGCCGCCTACCTCGGCAAGAGGCGAAGTCTTCGTATTCTGCAGGCCAGCTTCGCCGCCGGCCGGCTTGGTCGCCACCGGCAGCTTGGCGTCGTCCGCCGTGCCTGCGTTTTCCTTGTCGGCCTCGTTCTCCTCCTCGAGCACCACCTCCTCCGCCGCCTTTCCGTCCTCGCCGGACTTGAGGCTAGCGGGAGCCGGTCGTTTGGCGCCGTCCCCTGCTTCCTGCGGTCGCTTGCGCTTAGCGCCGGCCTGCAGAGCGGGCGGCGTGTGGCGAACGACCTCGAGCTTGTACTCGATGCGGCGCGAGTAGTTTACCCCGAGCCGCTTCTGCACTTCAGCGGCCGGATCACGCCACTCGAGGAAGAGCGCGAGTTTGTTTGTCTTGCCCACGATGCCATTCGGAAACAGGATCAGCCCGAACTCATAGCCGTCCGGCGTGGTCACCGGATCTGACTTGAGCGGCGGCGACGGCGAGCCCTCAGCCTGGCGGCGCGCAGCCTCGGCGCGCGCCTTCGCGTAGTCCGGCACGCGCATGAACACCTCGAAGCGGTTCGTCATGTCCAGCGAGTCATTCACGTACGCGGGCCGCGGGCCGTAGAGCAGCCGGTCATCCTCCTCGCTCACGTGGATCTCCGTCGTGCCCGGCCTGGGCCGCAGCGCCGGCGCGCCACGCCCCGCGGCGGAGCCCAGCTCCTCCTCGTCCTCCTTGTCCTCGTCATCCGTGGCTGCGGAGGCAGCAGCACCAGCACCAGCAGCACCAGAGGCAGTAGCAGAAACAGGAGCAAGAGCGGGAGCAGCATCCCCCTTGACCGCGGCGCTCGGCGCGGCGTCGCCGTCGCTCTTGGCGCCCTTGTCCTCGCCAGCGTCGTCGGCGAGCGTCATTCTCCCGAGCCCGCCGCCGTCTCCCTTGGCCGTCTCCCTCGCCAGCTTGGCCGCTGCAGCGGCCGCGGCTGCTGCGGCGCCGCCGGCCACCAGCGGCGTGCCCGCCGCGGGGCCCGCGCGCGCCGGCCGCGCAGGCGGAATGGTTGCTTTCTCCGGCCGCGGCGAGGTCGCCTGCTTGCTTGCCTGCCTCGACGCTAGCGAGCGAGCTAGCGAGCTAGCTAGCTAGCTAGCGAGCGAGCGAGCGAGCTGCTTGCAAGCGGCCGGAGCGAGCGCGAGTGAGCCCCCCCCCTTG